>VDFB02355820.1:0-74410 GCA_007258455.2 Sequoia sempervirens | reverse complement strand
AGAAAGGGATATAGATAGGTAGAGGAGGAGAGACAGAGAAGAGGGGGAGAGAGGGAGAGATAGGTTGAAGAGGAAGAGAGAGAAGAGAGGGAGATAGATAGGTAGAAAAGGGAGAGAAATAAGAGGGGGAGAGGGAGAGCGATATGTAGAAAGGAAGAGAGAGAAGAAGATAGGGGAGAGAGGGAGAGAAAGCTAAATATATATAGAGGGAGAGGAGACGAGAAGGGTGACAGAGAGATGAGTGGACAGGAGAGACAGAGAGAGACAGAGACATATGGAACGAGAAAGAGAGACGAACACACGGCAGAGAAAGGAAGAGAGGTGGAGCCAGAGAGTCACGGATAGGGCAGGAGGAGAGACGGTGAGAGACGAGATAACTGAGAGGGGGAGGGAGAGAAAGGGATATTGATAGGTAGAGGAGGAGAGATAGAGAAGAGGGGGAGAGTCGAGGGAGAGATAGGTTGAAGAGGAGGAGAGAGAAGAGATGAATATAGATAGGACGCACAAAACAAAGAGAAAGAAGAGGGGGAGTCTAGGGAGTGAAATATGTAGAAGGGGAGAGAGAGAAGAAGATAGGGGAGAGAGGGATAGATAGTTGAATATATATAGAGGGAGAGGGAGAGACATAGAAAGGGGGTGATATAGATAGATAGAGGGGGATGGTGTGAGAGAGAGATATATAGATTTATGGGAAGAGAAAGAGAGATGGAGATTGTAGACATGCAAAATTAGCATCATGCATTTAATCAAGTTCATTAAATCCATTCATCAAATAAATTAGGTCTATCTCCTAAGGTCATCCATTTAAATTGAATAAATTAACTTTATTTAATTTAATCCTAACAACATCCTCTTTGATTAAATAAATCAAATCTTTATTTAATCAAGTCTGAAATCACCTTTCATCTTCCCTTGATTTAATTTAAATTGAAATATTTAAATCAAATAAGTCCAAAATCCCTAATTATCATCTTAAGTTAATCTAATCTAACCACCCATCACATCCTCTAGCTTTTCCCACTTGCACCAGTAAAGCATTTTAATTCATATATAAATTCATTTTTTTCCCTCAACAAAGCATCTTTTGAGAATATTCCTCAAGTTTGAATTTGAAAGCAAGTTGACTTGTCCCTTCCAACATGGCAATAACTTCTCTCTTAAATGTCCCCCACTTAGCATTTAACTCTCAAATTCAAATTTGAATCTCCCCCCCTTTGGCACATTGACCAAAACTTGCACATCCTCCATCCACTCAGATTTGGACAAATGGCACTTGCCCATTGGCTAAATCTTTGTCCCACATTCATCCATTTGGCTATTTCTCTCATCAAAATATTCTATAAATGGAAGGCTTATTCTTCATCTTATCATCCACAATCCTCATACAAAGTTACTCTCTTCAATGGAGAGCTAATTTTGTCAACTCCACAGTCTTTAGATATTTATCCACAACTCATCATCTTGATCATCAACATATCACGAAGTTTAGAAAGGATTGGGAAAGGGCTTCTTTCCACAGAAACACCAATCTAATATGAGATATGATTTACTTGATGTTTTATTTTATGCTTTCAATTAGTTTATCTAATCCTTTGTTGTTTTGATTGCATCATGAAGCATGTTGATTTATTTCATAGGGATATTGATTATTGGATTTGTTTTATAATACTAATCATGCTTTGTGTGTTAGGATTTTAACCATTTTTGCATATTTTCACATCCACAAAATGGTGCTAGGAGGGAAAGAACTAAATTTCCTGGATGACACATACACTATATTTTAATTTGATAAGCATCAACTCTAGATTTTTCTCCATTTCTTTTACTTGTGGCATTGGGAAGAATTGGAAGGTTTAAATTATAATGTTCTAGCTACATTGTGTTGGATTCTTCTACTTATTTGATTTTCACTGTCCTATTGCTTTAGTTGTCTTCTCTTTTCCTCATAATCGAGGATTAATTTCAATGGGTCTAACCTTAGTTTGCAAAAATTTACCAGCTACATTGAAAATGATGCCTATCTTAATAGAACGATTGTTTTCTTTTCTTCTGCTCTGTTTTGTTTTGCACCATACTATCTAAATGTATCAATAATAACATTTCAAGAAGAACCTCATTTTCTTTCCTCTTTCATTTTCTGAGTACACGGAGCCACATGATCCTTAGAAGAAAACAAAATCTATACAATACTGTTTCCTTTGCTAATACAACAATTCATGATTGCAAATAAAGAGAGAGAAGGCTGCAGGTCACTCTGGATCTCTGTAAAAAAAAATCAGGTGCCTTGTCTTTACGCCCTCATAATTTGGCGTCCTATCCTGTATTGTTGCAGAAGAACACCCAAGCTGCTCGGTGCATGAAATGTGTTCAGACGTGGATTTCAAAATGCTTTTGTAACATTCAATAACATTTTTGGAGCACCTATCTATCACTTTTATTTAAATTTCTTTTTTTCTTTGTAACTTCATTCTATTCTTATCTCAAAGTCAATGTTCACTTTAAGTTAACATCTTTGTGGAATTTTTTTTTTTGCGTGCGTAGAAAGGAAGGTTCAAGCATGTTGATCGAAGAAGTAAGCACCTTGTCTACGCATCCATCCAGTGATGACATCTCTTGAGGCACTCTGCCATACTATTGGCATGCTTTGAACATCAGTCATGGGACAATGCTAGTAGAATGTTACATAATTTTCCTTTTACACCTGCCAGTTGCATTAGCTCAAAATTTTCTAAAGCATTTTCAACAAGTTAACGTGCCTGTCTTTTACACTTGACAAAATATTTTCTTATGCTTTGATATCTTTATCTATTTCCAAAGCTCCCACTTGCGCACAGGGAGAAGGGACGGGGATGTGATGTTCTACCTACCATTAGTTCTCACACCTATGAGGGACTTTGAACAGTCTTGTGGTTGCTACGGTGACTATGGATGAAATCAGATATGAACTTAATTCTTCCGGTCATTTCGTCTGCCCAAGACACAGTACATTGCAGCAATTCTCGTTCATTATTTCCTTGACTCTTCACTAGAGATCCCATGACCAAGCACCATAGGTGGAAATCTCCTTCACCACGCTAACCATCTAGAGATTTAAATTCTAACAAGATAGCCTTTGAGAAGGCTCTTTTTATTGCAAATATTTTCTTACGCATCGAATAATTATTACAAGTCTTTTTTGCATAAGAGGATGCGCCCGTGTCCAGAAATCATTGTGAATATGGTTTCACACCTACCAAATGTATGTGCTTAAAATATTTTCTTTATGCCTTAGTCCTCTGCGCAGGTCTTGCAGCCAATGCATTCTGGCAAAGAACAATAGAAACTGGCTTTACACCTGCCAATTACATTAGATTAGAAGTTTTTTTAAATCATGATAAATGTACGCCATTTCTTATGTTATTTACAACTTGATTGAAGAGTTATGGACTCTAGGAATATTATATGATAACTTACAGTGGTATTTAAAAGCAGGGGTACAAGTAGAATGCGCAAGGAACATGGTCCATGGAGGTTGCACAATCCACGAAGCTGGTAGCTGATTTGAAGTCATTAAATGCGCCTTCCTTCAATTTGCCTCAAACTCTGGCTTGTGAGGAGATTTGAATTTTGCAGGAGCCATGTATGAGAAGAGCTGTGAGTTTGCGCCTATGATGTGAGATTCCAATATAATGTTAGTGAAGAGCATAAAAGGGGGAGGACATCAACAACCTGAAGTGACAAGTTTGGCTTATCACTCAATGCATCTCACAGCTTGACTTTGAATAATTTACTGAAAGTAGAATGGTTAAAACTTTGATAAGTTTCAAACTTTGTTTACTTAAAGCATTTCATCAAAATTCATTATCTTTATTTAGTGGGTGAGACAAATATCAAGATCTTTTTCGTAGACTATTGGTAGTTGGGTACATAAATAGTGTTGGGAATTTCTATACATAAGTTGGATATTTATGGAGCAGATCCAAAATGTAGGCACATGCTTCTCAAATATAGGCATTACTATCTCATTAATGTGGCATTGAAAATCAAAACATTAGATTGTAAGTAGCCCATGTCCTATTTATTATGATAGTTGGAATGCATGGAAGTTTTTGTAGCTTAGCTATCCAGGTTATAATATTTAATATGGAGTGTGACTATACATAAAAATGATTTGAGTATGAGTAATGTAGATTCTCTTTAGAAAACAATATTTATTGAAACAAGCAAATCATAAAAGCAGTCTTGAGTTTGTTTAGAACAATTATATTCATAAGCTGAAAGTGGATTTAGAAGGAAAATGCTTTATAAGTTATTTTTAATAACTAATTGAACTATTATCCTTTTTATATCTCAAACACTTGTTTTTGATAAAGGGTAAAACGAGTTTTACAGGGACCCAAAACCATAGAGTTTACAAAAATAAGGAAAAGAAACAAAAACCCAACATAAAACACTAGCTTCCAGAAAGGAAAAGGGTAGAGCAAACAATAGCCAACCGAAACAGACCATAAAGGTCAAGAAAAAAAGGCCAGCAGAGTAGACAACAAAAAACCGGCCGCAACTAACCCAGAGTCTTGAGGACAGACTCTGTCTCCGCCTCCAAATTCTGCATGTCATGGACTCCCTTTTTAAAAGTTTGAATCATCTTCGGAGTGAGGGGGGCATTTCTCTTCAGATTGGTCCTGGTTCTTTTTGATATGCCAGCATCCATTTCCTGGCTTTCATCATTGGTCTCCTCCAGGTCCACCACCAAAGACCCCTATTGGGCTCTGTCAAGCTTCTCAATCATTGCATTAATTATAATCGCGTTGTGTTTGACCATCCGGTTGTTTTCCTCTACAAAATTTTTGATGATGTTCCTCATATTCTCAACCTCAATTTCAATTTTTTTGTTATTATCAGCGTCGTACCAAGTTTCTTTGTTGAGACAAAGATCACCACGATCCACATCTTGCTTTTCAATCGCAGAAATCTTGGCACCTAGCTCTTCCAATTTTCTTTGAAGGGCCCAATTTTTTAATATTTAACTCATTAATTTCATTGAAAGTCCATTATGAAAATTTGAAATGGGAATCAACATTAGTTTTGGCTAAATTCAGAACATCCAAAGCGAGATCCCTCCCAGTGTTTAAACATGTTTTTTCAGGGTCATGAGTAATAGGGGAACCATTTCTAGAAGATCTTTCCAACAACGGGTAAACACTTGACTCAGTATTATTGGCACCAGATGCCTCAAATTCAGGGGAATCTTCAGAATAGGAAACAAGATTTTTAGCCCAGGGGTTCTTATCAACAATACTGGTCTTGAAGGAGGGGCTTCCTGACTCAAACTTAGCATGAGCCTTATCAGAAGAAGGGGTAGGGTTTTTTTTCCAGAAAGGATAGCATGCAGGCTAAGGACAGTTTTGGCCGGACTTAAATTGAGAAAATACTCTGAACAATTGGGCTCAGTGTCGTCTTCCTCAGAATCAGGAAGGGTTTCTAGATTAGCGGGGACGGGCAAATTTTGATAATGCTCAACAATCAACCTAATCAGCCCTATATGCAGGATAGGGAATCTTCTAGGGTTTTTCTTATGATCATTCAATCTTTTCCTAAGAGAACATAAAAGATAGTAGGGGATCAAAACCCTTACCTTGTAGTGGAAGTGATTCAGCAGAGCAAAGTGATAGCCATAGACCCTGGTGAATCGCCCATCCACCGTAATGTACTCCATGATGACCCGTAGGACCTTTCTCCAAAGGGATTTTATGGTGTCAGCTTCAAAGTAGCTGTTAGCAATTTTCACAAGATTTCTAAGCCTTTCTTTTTCTTTTTTAGGAAATCTGATAACGACATCGTCAGAAAAAACCCTGTCCTTGAAGAACTTCTTTCCATCAGTAGACAAGCCTGTGACTTTGGCAATCAAATTTTCATTGAGCTCCACATTCCTACCAAACAGGGTAAGGTTTCCATTATTCCAGTTCTTCTCAAAAAGGTCTATAGCCGCTTGATTGGAACCATGGAGCTTCTCCAGGAAAGGAAGTAACTTGCCGCTTTTTACTTTATTCCAAACCTTAACATTTTTGGTGTGCATCTCATAGCTATCTGGATCGATTCTTTTCCTTTCACCACCCATCTTGGCCAACACAGTGGGGCAGACACTTGTTTCTAAGAATAGTTTTCTTATTCGACAAAGTTTGGAAATTCATTATACTTGAAACATTATTGATGAATCTTATTTGTCATGATGATGTTTGTGGTAAAGGTGGACATTAGAATCGAGCATTGGAGTTGAGCGAAAACAAAAGCAAGATTGAAGTTAAGGATTTGGGCATTGAAAATTGAAATTCAAAAGCATTTTGTAATGCTTGGAGATTCCATCTTACACCTTAATTTTTTGTTTTAGGCTAACTCATCTTTTGTTTTGGGCTTTAAAATGAACATTACTTAGGCTTTCAATTTTCATTGCGAAAGGGTTAAAATGAACTTTAGGAAAATTGACTAGACTTTTTTTGAGGTTAACAAATTGAACAATGAAACTCTCATATCTCATTTTGGTGCTCTAAAACGAATCAAAATCATTTCTTTGTGGACTTAAAACGAACATGTGCAACTTTGTTTTTGTGATTGCTTACTTAAACTAACATCATCGAAAAGGACGTATGCGCTTCTCTCGTGCTTTACAGCTCGATCTTGAGAATCAAAAGGCCTTTTTTATGATCTTAGGTTGAGATAAAGTGATCACATCCACACTTCATTTTGGGTTTAAAATTGAACAAAACATTGTGCGAGTGTGAGTAGAGCATTATTGTGTACATTCTCTCTCTTTGTGTTGCAAACAAAGATTGATTGAGTTACAAATATTGTCTTTACTCGCTTTTGTTTATCTTAGAGGGCCTGCCTTGGGGAAAAATTACTCACCCAAGGGAACGACTCAACCAGTAACACTCTAAAGTCAAGAGTATTTCTAACCGGGATATAAATGTGGGTACTGGAGTAAACGCCAGTATCACGTGGTTGACTCTAATGAGATGGATCTGAAAAGGGACTCTCACCGTATGGGTCAATCTCCACGAATGGAAAGTATGAACTAAAACCCTTGTTTGTAGTAAGCAACCAGTCCATCCAATGATTTTATCAAAGTGGTGCATTGGAACTTAGATTCCAAGAAGTTACTTGCCATGTCCAATCTTGGTTAAAATATGGAGGTTAAGACTTCATTCTTAACATACCTTTATATTTTTTCCTTGGTTGCATGTAAAATCATCTCTTCTATTATGAAGGGCATGAGGCAAGCCCACCAAGAAAAATGTACCAATCGAGCTAGGATGTTATATTGCTCGTGAGTCAGTTTGAAAACACAATGCTTGGATCCAAAACATTAAAACAAACATTCAACGACTCATCAAAATTTAAAACCCCTTAGATAGAGAAAATACCTTTGAAAAAACCCAAGAGCTATTGCTTACCCTAGGGATTAGATCTCTAGAGGTTTCTAAGTAATTGGGTTCACATCTTAATTTTCTCTTACAAAGGTCAACACTAGGCAACCCTTGTTTTAATTTCTTGGAACTTCCACATAGCACTTTGTGGGAGAAAAAGAAGTTGTGACATTGGACATCTAGTTTCAAAAACTAAGCAAGAAGTGTGTTTGTGGTAAAAACAATTCATTAACCAAGATTAACTCAAATTGGACCCCACACATGTGCTTGTTTATCTTTTTATCATCTTTCGAGAAAACATTGGTCTTTTGATTTTGAATTACTCTTAGAGAAAGGAATGTTCTTCACTATCTTGGTCTAGTAAACAAGTCCTTCTTAGGTTCATTTAGGATCAAATCAAACACTTCATCCATCCCAAAAATCTATCAAAATCCATCCCACAAACAACTTTAGAGCTTTGGAAACATCATTCTAGACTTGGGTAGATCATAAAAATAAAAATCACCTTGTTTAGTTAGGTGTAGGGGAATGCATCCTTTCTCATACATTTAATTGAATTAGCAATCCTTTGAAAAAATTCATCCTAAGATCACATCCAACATCTTAGGGTTTACAAGTTCATTATCCAAATCAAACCAATCAAAATCAAATCCTAAGTCTACCATTGATCCAAAGTTCCTAAACGTTCAACACTCATATCATTCACCCCTTTTTCATCCTTCATCTCATCATTGGTCCTAAACACCTTAGAGGTCACTTTTACAACAATGTCAAAACACAAGAGGAACATTGAATATAAAGTTTATCCATACATCATGAGTAATCCAAGTCATACAAACTATCAAAGCCTTACAATGCCAATTGATTTTTAAAACTCACATTTATACAATCCATACATGGGATCATTATCTCCTACAAACCTCAATGGTACAAAAAATGTGAGTCTACCCAATCTAAATCTTGGAACACCTTTTCCGATGGTAGATTTAAATCCAAGTCCAACATTACAAATCTATCAACCAAATACTCAATGCATGACTCTTCAACCAAACAACAGTATCCCACCAAATCCATACATGCCAAATGTGAATATACCAAGTACAAGATTACCAAACATGAATCCACACTTGGAAAACTTTGGGATAAATATGTTTGCGAATCATACAAATTTTGTTCAAATTCCAAACAAGATGTTAAAAATTCCATGTATTAATCCAATTCAAGGTAAACACAAAATCAAAGTTACCTAAATCAAGGCAATGTGATTTACAACACCAACAATGTTCAATTTCAACCTATCATGCCAAATCTGAACACCATCCCAAATCAGAACATTGTCCAAAATCAATTTTTCCATGATCCCATTCAAAAACCACAAGTATGCATCTCAAATCTACTTGAACAAAAACCAAATCAAATATATCAAGGGGTCAAGATCAAAATAAAGAGCAAATTTGGCGAGATCAAATTGCTACACTTTCCAAAATAGTTGAGTCATTGCGCCAAGAGACATCTCCACCACCATTACCCATATCAACATCATTCCTTGGTTTAGGGCTTCCCCCTTTACCTAGCACCAATAAATCCATCCAAATCAATCCACCTAACACCAATCAAGCCATCACATCAAATCCTTTGAATATACCATCGGCATCGCACCAACAGATGGTATCTAATCAAATGACAACATCAATCCTGACAAATCAAAATATGGTCTCCCAAGGATCTATCACCTCAGTCATTCTGACCATTCCTATCACCTCAATCACTCCAACCACCCCTATCACACCCATCATGTCTCAAACCCTCATGATCACTCCAAACGTATCTCAACAAATTATCACTACATCCAACACAATTCCAAAACCACCATTGCCATCATCACCCACACCACTCCTTGGATTAGGGCTTCCCCCTTTACCAAGTATCAATCAAACCAACATCCCAAACATCAATCAAAACATCACACCAAACTTTCAAAACTTGTAATCAACATCACAACAACAGACAACAAATGCACAAGCAATCACAATATCATCAACCACCCCCATAATATCTCAAAACATGGTCTCTCAAGGACCAATCACATCAATACGATGACACCTCTTATCACCACAACAAGCATTATTCCAAAACCACCTCCCCCACCACCACCACCCAAACCAAACACATCAAACCAATATAGCATTACATTTCCAGCTGCTCAGTAGGCTGCTTATCATAAGGCACACCAACAAAACCAAAACTGACAAGCTGCACAACTAGTTGCTCAGCAAGCTACACAAGCTACTCAAGTTTCCCAAGCCACATTACAAGCCCAACAAGCACAAGCCCAGGCTCAAGTGCAAGCACAAGCTCAAGACAAATACCAAGCCCAACAAGCAAATGTTGTTCAAAATCCCAACTAAATGTTAACGACTCCATGCATCGATACAACTCAACGATCACATGATCAAGACCTATCCATCAATGAACACATGGAAGATGTATCTACCTTATATGAAGATCAAATCAACATACATCAAGAGGTGAAGCCACAATAGTGGTTTACAATTTGATGGAGGAAAGAAAACATAGAAAAAATGACCCCATGGCAAAAAAATTGGTTTTAGGGGTTCAAATGAACCTACAAGTTCGACCGAACCAAAAAGGGGTTCGACCAAACTAGTGTTCGAGCAAACCCATTAATTATTGGGCCCACATTTCCCACCCAAAAAACAAAAGAAAAAATGCATATTGAAGGGGGTTCGCTAGAACCCCCTGGTTCTAGCGAACCCCCCTTTTCCTTGATTTTTGAAATTGTTCACCAAAAAACCTAATTTTTTATGCTTCAAAGCTCGGGTTGAGGATGAAAATGGAGGAATCTTCAAAAAACCAACTAGAATCAGGTAGTCCTTGAAACGAGCTATCCAACAAATATAATTTTAATATGTTTTAATTTTATTATGTATTTGTTTTTTTAGTTTTATTAAACATAGGTTTTCATCAAAAATGAAGGTCTATGTTACCTGCGTGGAAAAATAGCAAATTATTAAAAAAATGAAAAATATGGTGCCAGATATTGAAGTCCTTGATCCAACACAAAAAAAAAATGAATTTTGATATATAGAAAAAAAGTTACGCATTATACGATCGCGCTATGTCTGAATTGTAATTGGTTTGACTTCGAAACTTGATTAAAGAAAAAATATTCAATAAAAAGCTATCTAACCAAGTGGAAGCACTAGATATCAAGTTACAAATCTAAATTTGAAAGAATTAGAATTTTATCCTTTATTGAAAAAGTTATGCATTATACGGTGTGTGTCACTTTTTAAAAATGTTGTTTTCTGAAAAAAACCAATTTTTGTGGGAAATAGAAAAAGAAGTTCAATCTGATTCCAAAAAATTTGAAAAAAATATTTTTAGAATCTATAGATAAAATGTGATGAGACTCTAGTTTTCTTCATCTTCAAATTCCTCACGGTTTAGCCGCTATAGGTGCTCGAATTTGAAGATTTAGTTAAAAATAATAATTTAAGTGGGCCAAAAATTGTAAACCACTATTGTGGGATCACCCAAGCCACTTTTTAGTGATCTATTTCAAGGAGTGTTGGAATTATTTGATCCTATTGACATAATCCACAACCTATCGACCATTGATCATGTTGAAAATGTCTCTACATCGCCTTATGAGTTAGAGGACATATCTCAAGAATTTATCTCAAAGCATGATCAACATCTTTCACCAAGGTCTAGCAATGGTCCTTTCCAAGACATGTTAACACCCTTTGACCTCATGGTTATAGATGCCAAAATAATCCTCAACTCGACACTTGATCTAAGTCCATTCAAAGATCAAGAGGACAGTGAGCCACTTCCCATTCCTAATAAAGATATCCAAGGATCATTTAAAATTGACCCATGTCAAGAACTTGATCCAAAGCATGTCAAAAGCAATTCTAAAATTATTCAAGATCAAGAATTTGTATCTCCAAGATACTATAATGATCTAATGGACACTCTCCTATCTATACAAGATATCACAGATAATGATCATATCCACATAGCACATACTCCTCCATCTACCCATGAGATGCTTTCTATGGATGGACACATAGATGATCTTCATTCAGAACATGATTATTTTACTCTTGATATTATTACACAAAAAGAGTAGGTTATTGAGTTGTCAACATCATGATTAGACATATCCCAAATTCAGACTGGGGAAATCATGTATGAAGATACCCAACGGTATCCACTCAAGGAAACAAGTCAGATAGAATAGTATAATCTAGAGTTAGTAGAGCATCCAATCGAAATAACATCATCTGCAATGGTCATTTATCAGAGAATGCATTCTAAACAAGAGCTCTTAGAACAGGTGGAATCAAAGCATGAAGGTACTACTACCACCATACTGGGGGAAACTTCGTCTCAAGCAAACGTCAATTCATAGGGAGCACGAAGAATCCTTATGATGAAACCAATTCCAATACTACAACCAGTCACATTATGAATCTTCTTCCACCCATCACCCCATCCATGAATTGGGACCAACTTCGAAAGGAAGATTTGAATCAAAGTACAAAGAGTGTTATCAAAGAAAAAGAAGCTGAGAAGCATAATGGACAAATCAAATACAAATGGATACCAAAGAATACAAAGAAAGATTATCTCTATCAAACTCCATTAGTCAAATAAACTATGGGGAGAAATAAAAATGGGAAAAGTGTCCATCAAGGATTTCCACAAAAGAAAAAATAGGCTTTTCAAGCAACGTTCAAAGTGTATCAAGCAATTGGTCCTAATTCCACGCACACTTCTGTATCCACCCATCATTGCTCATCTCCCCAAGTTGGAGAGTCAAAAGTTCCAAACTATCAACCAATCCATCTCTTATCCCTAAAAACACTCTATCCATGCCTCCACGCATGATATCCAATTCTCAAATTATTATGTATTGAAACAAGCCTTCATCATAAAGTTTCAAGGCGCCTATCACGATGTGTGCATAGAATTAAATTCTTGATATAAAACAGATCAAGAATCTCAAAGTTGCATTCAAATTGCATGTATCTTGAAAAACCTTTAAACAGGGTTATCAATGGCACATTATGACAAAGCGTCTACGTAAACAACACCTTGTGATTCAACATGAGCTTAAAATCTTTTTGAAAAAATAAAAATAACGAAAATCAAAATCAGAAAAAATTAAAAAGCGGTAAGAGAAAAATCATCCTCTATTGAAAACCCACGCATATGTGCGAGGCGCTTTGAGCAGAACCATGATGAAAACCTAGAAAATAGGCGTCATGTGTGGAATTGAGCATCTATGTGCGCCATTTTAGGTGAAAGCGTCTCATCCCATCCATAATAAATCCAACATTCCATCCATCTCATCCATAATAAATCGAATCATCCATGATCCATTTATCCAATCCATGTGCATATGTTTGCATCCATAATCCAAGTCATCTTGATCTTGAAAAATTTTGTTGCACACTTTACGCTTGCTTGTGGTAAACATCTTGACATGGGCCATTTTCATTGATCTTATCCTATGTAGCATTATCTGAGCTATGAAGCACTATCCAAATGAGCTTTCTTGATCCAAACACCTTATATTATCACAAGATAATCCATATCCATCCATCCATACACCTATCTGAGCATCCACCTATCGCATTCCATACACTGCTAGACACTGGGGGCAGATATGTACATCCTGCTTTGAGAATAAATCTTGATCTATATCCTCCAACTTATGTGGTGATCTAGACATTGGAAAATGTGAAATCAAATTGGTCAAAAAATTTGTTAGAAAGAATCCAAATCAGTAGCCCATGGCATATTTTGACGAGAAGACATTCCTTATCAAGCTTCATCTTTCATCAAACATCAATCCAAATAATCACTATCAGTTGCATCTACTTTTACGCTTCAAATGTCACATCAAATCCCCGAACAAAACATTTTTTTCAATCAAACATCAAAATCCTGATCAATCAAATCCAATCAACCCATCATCATCTAGGGATATCATTTCCCAATCATTGTGTTGCTTAACACTATCCTTACGTGTTGTGCATCCTACGAATGTATCATCATCAATCACAGTCAATAAATGCATTGTTGTGCATCCTCAACAATGTTATTGTCATCAATCCTGATCAACCAAATCCTTGGATTGTTGTGTATCCTCAACAAGTTATCATCATCATCAATCCATCGATTTGATTAGTCAACCTTAGCTTGACTTTCAAAAAAACCCAAACAGAGCACTGATATCATCACACACATCCTTATCCAAATCATCAAAATCATGCGAAAATCCAAAGCGTTCAAAACATATCAAAAATCAAAACATATATATATATATATATATATATATAAACATTGAATTCAACTACGTGCGTCTCAGAGCCTTGAACATAGGCGAGGTTGATCTTTGATCATACAGACATAAAATCCAAGAAACACTCAAAAACATCAAATCCAAAACATTCAAAAACATCAAAATCCAAAAACATCCATAAAATCTTAGAAAACACAAAAAACATTTGAAAAATCAAAAATCAAAACATTTGAATCTCAAAAAATACCAAAAAAAGCCTCAAAACATTGCAAAATGTAAAAAAAATCTAATTATTTGAAAAAATCCATCTGTCTCATCTCGCTTTCATTCGAAATAATCAATCATTGATAATAAACTAATCATCACCTTCATCCTTTGGCAAAAAAAATAGAAAAAAGCATAACAATCAGCAAAAGAAAACTTCAAACACAATATCAAAATCGAAGCAACAAACCGTTAAAAGCAAAATCAAACTCTTGATCATTTTCAACCATGTCAGTCCACTTTATATCAATAGCCTACCTATCAACTTATCAACCCATCATCATCCTATACAATGCATGTCTTAGGATATATCGTTACAACAATGGGCATCATTTTGGATATCACTTGGATTCTTATCCTATCAAAACAAATCCCTTTGGCTAGAGGTATGAAAAACATTGACTTTTTTGTGTACTTTATCTTTTCTTTTGACTTATCTTATTGTGCTCATTCCAAGGACTTCTCAATGATATCCGAATAGAGGATTGAGAGAAATAGGAATGGGGCAACGATCATTATCTTTTGTCTGCTATGCTTGTTGGATGTTCTTGTAATATAACTTAGCGAATACTTGCTTTGTTAGGTACATCCTAGCAAGGTTTACGTATGTCAGGTGTGAACAAGAATACTCCTATCTATTTTTAGAGTCAAAGTCCATCACACTAAGTACAACACCATCTTTGTCCTTTATACCTTGATGCATCGTACTTATGTGTGTTATCAAACATAAGGTAAGTGACCCTTTTAAAATCCCAATCCTTGATAAGAAAAATCATCATCTATCTATCTATCTATCATCATCATCTCTAATAAAGTCTCATCAGATCATGGACTTGTTGGATCTTCTTGTCATTATCTCATTTCTTCTTTCTTCTCTCCGCGCTAACATAACATCACCAATGCATCCACCTTGCATTAGCATACATAAATATCATAATCATAGTGTATCACATCATCCATCTCATACATCTCACATGCACTACATCATCATTTTAAGTTGTTTAGGATAATATAGATTGGTTATTCTAAGCATCTTAAAATCATCTCATTTGTATCATCATCATAACCATCCATTTTGAACCTCTTTATCGCGAGATTGACCCTCAAATCAAATCTTTTCGCTCGATCTCTCGAGGGGGAAATGTACTAGTGTACTTCTTTCAGCTGGGGCATCCGAAAAAATAAAAAAAAAATTGAATTTTGATCGCAGCAAGTACATTGCTTCAAAGAGGGGCAAAATGTAGAAATGCAAAATTAGCATCATTAATTTAATCAAGCTCATTAAATCCATTCATCAAATAAATCAGGTCTATCTCCTAAGGTCATCCATTTAAATTGAATAAATTAACTTTATTTAATTTAATCCTAACAACATCCTCTTTGATTAAATAAATCAAATATTTATTTAATCAAGTCTGAAATCACCTTTCATCTCCCCTTGATTTAATTTAAATCCAAATATTTAAATCAAATAAGTCCAAAACCCCTAATCATCATCTTAAGTTAATCTAATCCTGATTAATCTAATCTAACCACCCATCACGTCCTCTAGCTTTTCCCACTTACACCAATAAAGCATTTTAATTCAATTTATAAATTCATCATTTTCCCTCAACAAAGCATCTTTTGAGAATATTCCTCAAGTTTGAATTTGAAAGCAAGTTGACTTGTCCCTTCCAACATGGCAATAACTTCTCTCTTACATGTCCCCCACTTAGCATTTAACTCTCAAATTCAAATTTGAATCTCCCCCTCTTTGGCACATTGACCAAAACTTGCACATCCTCCATCCACTTAGATTTGGACAAATGACACTTGCCCATTGGCTAAATATTTGTCCCACATTCATCCATTTGGCTATTTCTCTCATCAAAATATTCTATAAATGGAAGGCTTATTCTTCATCCTATCATCCACAATCCTCATGCAAAGTTACTCTCTTCAATGGAGAGCTAATTTTGTCCACTCCACAATCTTTAGATCTTTATCCACAACTCATCATCTTGATCATCAAAATATCATGGAGCTTAGCAAGGATTGGGAAACGGCTTCTTTCCACAGAAGAACCAATCCAATATGAGATATGATTTACTTCATGTTTTATTGTATTCTTTTAATTAGTTTATCTAATCCTTCCTTGTTTTGATTGCATCATGAAGCATGTTGATTTATTTCATAGGGATGTTGATTATTGGCTTTGTTTTAAAATACTAATCATTCTTTGTGTGTTAGGATTTTAACCATTTGCATATTTTCACATCCACAGAGATATATGGGAAGAGAAAGGAAGAGAGGGGAGATAGAGAGTCGATGGATAGGGGGGATAGGGAGGGAGAGATGGTGAGAGATAGAGAGGGGGCTGGGAGATAGTTGAGAGGGGGAGGGAGAGAAAGGGATATTGATAGGTAGAGGAGGAGAGATAGAGAAGAGGGGGAGAGTTGAGGGAGAGATAGGTTGAAGAGGAGGAGAGAGAAGAGATGGATATAGATAGGTCAAAAAGGGAGAGAAAGAAGAGCGGGAGAATAGGGAGAGAGAGAAGAAGATAGGGGAGAGAGGGAGAGATAGCTGAATATATATATAGGGAGAGGGAGAGACATAGAAAGGGGGTGATATAGAGAGATAGAGGGGGATGGTGAGAGATAGAGAGAGATAGAGAGATATGGAGATATATGGGAAGAGAAAGGAAGAGAGGTGGAGATAAAGAGTCGATGGATAGGGAGGATAGGGAGGGAGAGATGGTGAGAGATAGAGAGGGGGCTAGGAGATAGCTGAGAGGGGGAGGGAGAGAAAGGGATATTGATATGTAGAGGAGGAGAGATAGAGAAGAGGGGGAGAGTCGAGGGGGAGATAGGTTGAAGAGGAGGAGAGAGAAGAGATGAAGATAGATAGGATGTACAAAAGGGAGAGAAAGAAGAGGCAGAGACTAGGGAGAGTGATATGTAGAAAGGGAGAGAGAGAAGAAGATAGGGGAGTGAGGGAGAGATAGCTCAATATATATAGAGGCAGAGGGAGAGACAGAAAGGGGGTGATATAGAGATATAGAGGAGGATGGTGTGAGAGAGAGAGAGATAGAGATATATGGGAAGAGAAAGAGAGATGGAGATATATGGGAAGAGAAAGGAAAGAGTGGAGATAGAGATTCGATGGATAGGGGGGATAGAGAGGGAGAGATGGTGAGAGATAGAGAGAGGCCGAGAGATAGCTAAGAGGGGGAGGGAAAGAAGGGATATTGATAGGTAGAGGAGGAGATATAGGTTGAAGAGGAGGAGAGAGAAGATGGAGAGGTAGGTAGAAAAGGGAGAGAAAGAAGAGGGGGAGACTAGGGAGAGCGATATGTAGAAAGGAGAGAGAGAGAGAGAAGAAGATAGGGGAGAGAGGGAGAGATAGTTGAATATATATAGAGGGAGAGGGAGAGACATAGATAGGGGTTGATATAGAGAGATAGGGGATGGTGAAAGATAGAGAGAGATAGGGATATATGGGAAGAGAAAGGGAGAGAGGTGGAGATAGAGAGTTGATGGATAGGGGATAGGGAGGGAGAGATGGTGAGAGATAGAGAGGGGGCCGAGAGATAGCTGAGAGGGGGAGGGAGAGAAAGGGATATTGATAGGTAGAGGAGGAGAGATAGAGAAGAGGGGGAGAGTCGAGGGAGAGATAGGTTGAAGAGGAAGAGAGAAAAGATATGGAGATAGATAGGTAGAAAAGGAAGAGAAAGAAGATGGGGAGACGAGGGAGAGCTATATACATAGAAAGGGAGAGATAGGTCAATATAAATAGAGGGAGTGGGAGAGACATAGAAAGGGGGTGATATAGAGAGATAGAGGGGGATGGTGAGAGATAGAGAGTGATAGAAATATATGTGAAGAGAAAGAGAGATGGAAATATATGGGAAGAGAAAGGAAGAGAGGTTGAGATAGAGAGTCGATGGATAGGGGGGATAGGGAGGGAGAGATAGTGAGAGATAGAGAGGGGGGTGGGAGATAGCTGAGAGGGGGAAGGAGAGAAAGGGATATTAATAGGTAGAGGGGGGAGAGGGAGTGACATAGATAGTGGGAGATATAGAGAGATAATTATATTAATTATATTATAATAATTATAATAATTATAATATTAATTTCATATTATAAATTCAGCTAATATTATAATATATTAATATTATAATATATTAATATTATATTAATATTATAAATTTAGCTAATATTATATAATTATATTAATTATATATAATTTATTATGTAAAATTTAACAATATGGTTTCAGAATTTTTATTTTAATTGACATAATCAAAACCTAGCTCGTCAATTGGAGAAGTGAGTCGCGCACCTAGAGGAAAGGTTGCAGGAAGCCCAGGGATCGAGCTTGCTTGGCTGCAAAATTGGAATTTTTGTGATTTGTTTTGCCATAAAGGCCTTTGCATCTTGTCCTTTGCCAAAATGGTCTGTATATTTCATCTAAAATTTATGAATCAGAGTGCTATAGGGTTTTTTATTTGATTTGGTTTGTCTTCAATGTCGGTGGTCCATTATATTGTGTTCATTTCACCTTAGTAACTGTACATTGTCAGAAACATTTGATCGAATCAACATTGTGCATTCACATTATACCGTGGTGTCATGTTTCTTCCTTTTCATACTTGGCCTCATCACTAGGTATTGCAATTTTGATATTGTTGGCATTCTTAAGTCACATGCTCTTTTCTTATATGGATGCCTCTCAAGTTATGACATTGCATGGAGCATGGAAGATTCATACGCCACAAATTCCTCTCCTTACAAAGTTACTTGCTACTATAATTTAATACTCAACACCTAAAACCACTAAATACCACTCAAAACAAAACAAACAACCAAAGCATTTTATCAAACAACTAACTACCTTGCTACTATGGGCTAAAAGCCTAAAAAAAGTGCTTTTAAACAAGCTATGGGAAAAAATCTATCAAAGTATAATAGCAATAGCATAGACAAGGCAGTGAACTATTTAGAAAAATGCCTCAAAGAATTGTGGTCTCATGGTGATGGAATTCCATGACGAATGCCTATGGCTATGGATTGTCATGGCATTCCATCTTCATGAGACTACATTTCTTTGAGGCATTTTTTCAAATAGTTAATTTCCTTGCTATGCTATGACATTTTTCATACATGACTACCAAAGCATTTTATCAAACAATTCACTACCTTAATGTTATGGCTAAAAGCCTAAAATAGGTGCTTTTGAACAAGATATGGATGCTTGGAAAAAAATTGTCTAAGAATAATAGTAAGCAATAACATAGAAAAGGAAATGAACTATTTGAAAAGATGCCTCAATGGTGATGGAATGCCATGACAAGCCATATACAAGGCAGTGAACTATTTGAAAAAATGCCTCAAAGAAATGTGGTCTATTGGTTTCATTTTAGTAATATTTTTTATATTTAATTTTTGTCACAGTAGGACATTGATCGTACAGGGAAGGCTTCAACATAGACCATGGATTGCGATGCATCTTCAAGCGCTTCTACCCAACAAGTTTACCTCATTGTAATTGTACAAATTAGATATGAGCAAAATGTTTTATTATTATGTTTTTTTGATAAGTTTATTGGGTTAATTTCGATAATGTTTTAAATATTCTTGTTGCAGATAGCTGATTGGGGAAAGACACTAGTAGTAGAGGAGAGCATCCATAGGGTCGAGGTGTAGTCACTGTTATTGGATGATGACATCACATATTCAACAAGCCCTATCGATATGATAAGGAAGACACAAAAAAATTGCAATGAAGAAATCCTTCAATTGTTATTCATAGTGCCTCAAACAAATGAGATAAGAGAGAGGGTTAAAATATTGACTGAGAGTAAAAAACTTGCAAGTAAGTTGTCATGAGGTCTTTAATTATAACATAATTTCATTCATGGTTTTATAATTTGTAATATTTTATGTCATGAACTAAATATGTGTTGTTTCTACAAGATTTTTTGCTTCCTCATGATGTTGTTGCCCATGATTAGGGTACTACAGGTGCTACCCATAGAGTAGGGGTTGGTACAAGTGTCCATCTTGATCTTCCTGCACATACATCACAAGATCATCCGGCCCCATCATCCGTGCCTATATTGTCGACTAAAATGTTGGCAACACATAGCATGGACACATCAGGTAGTACTGGTGATGCAGAGGCCACTAGTGCCAGTGATGTTTTAGTAGCATTTCTTGGATCTTCCCATATTACTAGTATGGGAACATTTCCAATCACATTTGTGGTCACTGAGGATTTCATTCCCATTAAGATAGAGAAGGTCCCAGATAATTATTATTTTTTTAATTATTATTATATATAATCCAATTGAAATTTACTTATTGATCACTCTTTTTAGACTAATGATCCCATGATCATTTTACAAAAAATGATTTTTTTATAAACATCTAGGTGATATAACATTGGAGCTCTTCAGGCCCATTATACGTACATGATGGAATGCCCAAAATCAAGATTTAAAGGATGAGCTCATTAACCATTTGGTTGTGTTGTTCGGTGATAAAACATTCAACTGAATGAAGGTCCTTAAGAAAGTTGGTACATATAGATAAAGTATGTGAGGGACCAATATAGGTCACATTTAGAGAAGAACAAAAAGTATGAGCATCCCCCCATGATTCTGGAGAGGGAGTGGAAGGACTCGGTGTCAGATGGAAAGGAGAAGGCTGAAAAGAAAAAAAGAAAGACACCACTAGGCCAAGAGGTATGTGATACTATCAACAATGTAATTATATACTTATTACTCTTTCTTTTTACATAATCTAACGTATTTCAAACTTTTCATAGGCTTCCCAACACATCGAAGGAAACAAAGGCAAGACTAGAAAAACACGGGCAGCACAAACTTGGCTCTGGTGGTTATATGAAATTAGCCGCAAGAATTGTAAGTATCAATAAATGAAATATTGCATCCAAATAATAAATTGCAAACAATTTTGGTTTTATCACACCATAGAAGCAAAATTCATGATCTTATGCAAAAATGCAGGGCTCTGAATTCAACAAAGCACCCACAAAAGATGAAATGAAGATTTCCTTCTAGCATGGCTATGAAGTTGTGGCTGAACGCCTAAGAGTCTTGAATGGGAAAACACAATCTTCTACTGCATCTGACATGCGGGTAAAGAAACTCAATAAAGTTTATTTAAAATTGAATACTTGTGCAATCTATTCAATATTAATTTCCACCATAAATGAATTATGTGCCTATTTGTTTTAAACAGACAGACAATGATAATACTGTACCTGACATTAGAATGCAACCTGGTGAGGGTGGAGCACAACCTACAGATGAAGTTCATGGTGTGCATCCCGGTATTGGATGTATTCATGTGCTATACAAAACGTAGTATGGAATAATACAATTAAACATTTTTAATTGCAATTGGTGTATTAATTAATGCAACCTTTCGTGTTTCAACTTTAGAGCATGTAGAGCGTGATAAACATGTTGAGCATGATCAGGCTAGAGAAGATTAGGAACATGATGTGGCCCCATCAAGTAAAGAAGACCACTATAATGTTCTTTTAAACATATTTAATTGCAATTGGTGTATTCATTATTGTAACCTTTCATGTTTCAACTCCAGATTAGGATTTAGAGGGTGTTCAACATGTTGACCATGAGGCTATACGAAAAGATCAAGAACATGATGTGGCCCCATCAGGTAAAGAGCACCACTCTAATGTTATTTTAAATAATAAAATACTTGTAACAATAATAACAAAACATATCAATTTAACATTTCTTTGTTATTGCAATAGACCTCCCTTGAAGCGGCCTCCACGTCATGGTACATGACTAGGCATACATTAAGATCAAGAGCAGAGGGCATAACAACTGAAGGTGGGATAGATGATTTAGAAAATGATACTCCACTCCAGATTTTTTTAGCTTCAAAATTAAAGAAACCAAAAAAAGTGATTGTAATCATATTATGACAACCATATTTTTGATAATATGTAACAACTGAATGAATGAATGCTATATTTTATTAATTGATGAATGAATGAATGTGAATATTTTAATGAATGAATGTTATATGTTATTAATGGATGGATGAATGAATGTTATATGTTATTAATGGATGAATGAATGATTAATGTTATATGATCAGGTATTGGGAATTGAGAGTGATGTGAGGGGGGGGAAGGGGTCAAATGAGCTTCCACCGTCACGTGGTTGGCCCTGTTAAGTAGAGAATATTAAACTATTCTCAAAACAAAGAGAAGCTCAATCCAATTACTACATGCAAGTATCTTTTTAATTCCTCTATCTTTCATCAATCTCTTTACTATTTGAACCTCGTATAGATGTTTTACATGAAGAACCCATTATTGTGAAATGTGCCTCCAGTTGAGTAAACTGAATCCATGCTCTACATCATAATTTCAAGTTGTTTCCATTCCAATGTTCTGAGTTTAGTTTGTTTGTATGGATTTGTATGAATACCACATTGTGTTGTGTGTGGATTTGGTTTCAAAGCTCTATTTCTTTTTTTTTTAGTGGTGACATAACTCTAAAATTTGACATTTTTTGCATAAAAGGTTAGTGGAAAAATAGACAGCTCTGAAGGGTTAGAGGCTCGATTGAGATAGATACATGGATATTTGGATCTTGTTGTTGATGGGATGCTTCCACTTAACCATGAAATTTTGTACCATCTATAGGTATGCAAAAATTTCTCTACTTACATTCATTCAACTTACTGTCTTCCTCTCAAATTTATGGATTCATGTGTCATTTGAGAGGGTAACTCCATAAAGGTTTTGTCACAATTGAAGAATAATGCATTAGCTTATGTCCATCACAAAAATAACAAGGGTTATTATGGGGCAATTTGATAGGAAATGAGTAGATCCCTGAGTATGCTACAGGCCTTCATACTACAACCTTGTTCATGATAGAAGATTCTTGTTTTGTGACATGGAAAGAATACATTAAGTGATTGACAAACCAAGGATAGTGAACTATGTAGGAATAAGTGATTGAGAGTGAGCATGGGAAGCTTCTTTAGATGATAAACTAGATGATCAAACCACCAAATTAGCACAACTCTCTCAAATACTCTTTAAGTGGACCTTTCCAATCCACTATTCCTTCAAGGAAAAGACCCAACTCACCTAGGGTTCTTGTACTCTCACAACCAAGAGGGTTTGTAACCACTTAGATCATGTCAAATAAGACCAAACCAAAACTTAAAACCCTAATTTTCACTTAGGAAACTCCATTTTCTCATTGCTCTAACCTTTAGGCCTCTTTACCCTTTTAACCCTTATAGCCCTACCCGGTAGGACAATCAGAATAAAATCCACATACAAGCCTATTCTAGGCCCAAACCACTGAACTTAGACATGTATTATATGCCCCTACAAGGCCTCAAAACCTTCATTCATGAAAATGAATAGAAAAAGAGCAATGGACCAAAACCATGCTGCTCCAAGAGGCCTAATTGGCTAGCTACAACAGGACAGTTGACTATCTTATGGATAGCCTTGTGTTGTGTGTACTTCTTCCTCCTATCTTTTCTTTTTTGCACTTCTAAATTCGTTGCAAAAATCAACAAGCATGGATTCAAATGTTCTAGTTCCTATTCTAATTCCATTTAACTGCCATCAATGGAAAACTAAGGTTCAACTAATACTAAAGAACAAGAGGTTATATAGAGTTACAATGGGGGTAGAAAAAAAAAAGTACAAATGAAAGTGCTAAAGTTAAGTCATTCAACAAGGGTAATCAAGCTTTTGGATTCTTATTTTATATTGAAGCAGCACATGCCACCTTCCGACTTGAGTTCATAAATCATACTGATGAGTATATTGTCTTCCAATCTTTGGACCGTGAACAAATAAGTAGCATTGTGAGATTACAGGTATGTAGATCATTTATTTTTTTGAAAAACTTATCATTTCTAAAGTACACACAAAGGTAGAATTTTTTTTTGATTAGTTAATAAAGAATTTATTTGTGACTTATAATAACTGAAGATGCACATTTAAAATTATATAAGATCCAAGTGCTTTAGGGAATTCATAGTAGGATATGTAGCAAGGGGGTAACTCAAGTGCTTAATACACACTCTTTCAGTGTTTTATGCATTTTTTGTAATCTACTTTATATGATTCATAGAAATTAATTTTGGGATAGAAGCAACCAACTCCAATTCTTGTCATCCTCCATTTTTGTTTAGTTGCAAATATTTGGTTGCAGTGATTTGGTCAACAAACCTTGTTTGCTCCATTATCTGAATGCCATGTTACTGTGCATTAACTCCTGAATTATAACCATTAGGAAGCTTTATATCTCATCTGGGCATCTTTAGCTAGATCACAACATTAGTTATGTATTTTTCCTAGTATATCTTTTGTTATATGATGAAGAGGGAAAACTCACTCTTTTGTTGTTGTACAATATGAAAGAACCCAAAAGTTTTCTATCCCAAAATTCCATCCTCTTAAAAAAAGGAGAATATATAGCTTTTCAATCTATTATTGATTTATAATTGATTCTTGAGGTAATATATTAGGGAATTCAACATTCCAATGGCCACTAAATAAATAGATTTTCCATGTAATGCTTTCCCACTTCAATTCCTTCTCAACCTTCTCTATAAATGCATATAGAGTTTCAAAATCTTTAGGTTTATCAACAAATTTTAGAGGAAATTTCTTCCCTAATGCCTTCTCAAATACAACCACCATTATTATTATCATTTGCAACCCTTGTGTAGTAACTTTGAAACTTGGTAATTTTATCGTTATTTTCTTTTGAAGTACACACATGCAAAATAGTTGTTTATGCACATAAGAGATAACAAAAGTAACCACATGTCAATTGCATATAAATTGATGGGGAGAAGATAAACACCCAAAGTTATTGAAACATCATTAGCATATCCTACAATCATTGCATTCCAAGAGATGACATCTCTTTGATCCATTCCATCAAATAGTTCACGTGCCTTATCTATACTTCCACATTTTAAATAGATGTCTACTAGAGAATTTCCAACTATAATATTTGAAAAAAATCCCCCTTCCATTATGTTATGATGGATGTCCATACCTTGTTCCAAAGCTCCCCTTTTGGCATAGGAAGGGAGGATGCTCACAAAGGTTGTCGAATTTGGCTTTACACCAGCTAATTACATTTGCTTTAAAATTTCTAAAGAATTTTGAACAAATCTATTTTGTGCATATCTTGCAATCATTGCAGTCCATGAGATGACATTTCTTTGAGGCATTCTGTCAAACATTTCACGTGCCTTGTTTATGCTTCGACATTTTGCATACATGTCTAATAGGGCAGTTGCAACTACAACTGATGAAAATCCTCTATCCTTTATGTTTTTATGGATGTCCATACCCTATTACAAAGCTCCCCTTTTGGAACAGGCAGGGAGGATGTTCGAAAACATTGTCGAATTTGGCTTTACACCAACCAATTACATTTAAAAAATAATAAAATTGCACAGTTTCATTGAAATTTCGATGAACATGACCGACGAAACTTCAAAAAATGACCGATGAACTTTCTGTACCTTCGACAAAATGACCGACGTTATGAAATTCCCATTTCCTCGCTATTTCAATGATTATCTAGTGGTGTTTCGATGTTCTGGCTGATTTTCGCCGCTTGTTTTCTAGCTAATGTACGTCGATAAAGTGACACACGTTTCATCGAAAGTTTGACGAACATAAGAACACCTTTACCATGGCTAGTACCGACGAAGTCATGTCATGAGTTTGACGTTTCAAGGTGTGTCGGTAAAGATAAAAACGTTCTAATGAAAATTATTGCAGTGGTTCGTCAGTGTTACGATGATAGTTTGTCAAAATTTCAACAAGCGTTCATCAGAAAATGGAGCTGAATACAACAGTGGCATGATCTAAGCACTGCCCAAGATGTCTATCCTCTGCCTCACTGGCCTCTTCTCATCGCCTCTGCCATCTCCACCATCATCCCCACCACCATCATCTGAGCTCTCCCCATCTCCACTATCCTCCTCATCTCCATTATCCTCATCCTCATCCCCTCCATCCATTGCCTGCTCTCCCCCTGCCACATCCTCCTATCTCCTACCCCCTAATTGATGTGCCATAAAAATGGGCGTCGACTCATTTGGACGTGTAAAATGAGGGAATGGGTGTGTATGGAAATAAGCAAAGTACTCATCTAACATCCCTGCATTAGTAATATATGGCTTGTAAACCCATGCATTGGGCTATAAACTAGTATACTCTATATACGCCACTTGATATGAAATGCATGGCCCCCATCCAGGATCATCCTTGCACTGCCCATAGTGTGCAATGCCCTGAGGCATCCCCTACGTATAGCCATACTATCTTTGTACTCGCAATGCAAAAAATATCTCTAGAATGAACGAGGTCTGACCTATTAGATACCAGGGAATACATACAAATGGCATCTCCAGATGATCAGTATCCCATGCCTCACAATCTGTGTATGGCCTCCTTATCACTAAATCTATATCATCAGGAATTTATCGCCAGTACTCCAACTTGCCTAGCTTGGGCTAGACAAGTGCATTAGAATATGCATACACATATGGCTTGCCTGGTGGCCTAGCTTTAGGACAAAGTGGTCTCGTAATAGCAATATGCTCCCATGCCCAGATCTAGAGTAGGGTAACACCACAAGACAAACTGGATGATCCTCTGTATACTACCTAATGCAAGTCATGATATAAATGAGCTAACATGCAGCTCCCCCAGGCATATCTCTCCTGCTAACCTATCATCAACTCAAGGATCCTCCCCCACCCAATTGATAATCCCTTTGACCGATGGTTCGGACAAAGGAAGCCTCCAATGAATGCACCCAAAATGGCAGGTAAGGCCGGATATCCCCTAAAATCTGCCCATGGCACCCAATACCCTACTATTTGAGCATCCCCAAACACCCTCATGAGTGCATCTATACCACCTAGCTCCTTGTGGTCATAAAACACAAGAGCACCTACCACTGGAATCCCCAAAATCTTGTATATGTCCTTAGGGGTCACGATCATCTCACCCGTCGAAAAATGAAAGGTGTTATGCTTTGACTGCCACCTCTCTGCTAGTGCGGTCAACAGTCCCCTATTGACCAAAAATTGGTGGCATAGACAATAAAGGTCCCAACCCACATCCCACTATCACCTATACATCTGTCAGTGTCAGATCTCGTATCCAATCCCAACCTATAGGGAAGCACTCTCTGATTTGGAGGTTTTTGAAAACCTCCTATTTTTGGTCATCACAAGGACAATCAATCATATTCATATCAACGTGATCTATCTACTTCACATCATACAAATCAATTAGACTCATATATATCTATCAAGTGACCCATATTAGTGAATCACATCAGTGACCCATATCAATAAACCATATCAAGTGACCCATATCGATGAATCACATCAGTGACCCATATTAGTAAACCATATCAAGTGACCCATATCAGTGAATCACATCAGTGACCCATATCAGTGACCCATATCAAGTGACCCATATCAATGACCCATATCAAGTGAACCATATCAAGTGCTCTATCTAAGTGACTCATAT
The DNA here is from genome assembly GCA_007258455.2 of Sequoia sempervirens. Taxonomy (NCBI): domain Eukaryota; kingdom Viridiplantae; phylum Streptophyta; class Pinopsida; order Cupressales; family Cupressaceae; genus Sequoia; species Sequoia sempervirens. Next base: position 46,807 of record VDFB02355820.1, on the reverse strand, counting down.
CATGAAATCAATGCTAAATCTATCTTTCTGAATAACAAATCAATCTACTCTATCATCATTTACTATTTGTTTTCTCTTTCAGGCAAGAAAATTTCTCAACAATCAAATCATTTTCCTATTTGTACTTTAGTCATGAATACAAATATGTTTGAATGACATCATCTACTATTTTTTTTCTATCGCAGAAAGTAAATTTATCAGAAGTCATATCAAGCATCTACTCTTTGTTTTCTAAAAGAAAAGTTATTAGACAATTTATCAATCCATCTACTCCTTGTTTTTCATTCAATGGAAACAAAGTTATCGGCTATCTACTCTTTGTTTTCTTATTTTCAGGAAGCAAAGTTATCAATTCATCATCAGATTTTCTATCGTTTTTATCCATATCCACATGATGACAAGACAATTTATCTATCTATTGACTAAAGAAGCAATATACATCATCATTTTCATCAAACAGTGCATTCTGCCTAAATTTCTTGGATGCCCTAATCTGTGGTCTTGATGCACTAAAAATCCAAATGCGCTGAAAGTTCCCCCCAAAATCGCTAAAACCCCCTATGCGCCATTATGTGTCATCAAAGCGCTAATTCATTTCCTCTATGCGCTACTTCCCTATATGCGCTATTCTATTTCCTATATGCATTATTCTACCTATCAAATGCGCTAAACTGCCTATTTCCTCAAAGCACTATTCTACACCCTAGATGTGCTAAAAGAAACTTTGAAAGTGCTAAAACTCCTACTCTATGCGCTAAAACGGGATGTTCAACCGTAAATCTACACTAAAATGCATCAAACTTCAATTAAAATCAAAAAATTTCAACACAAAGAGGGTTGAATCGACTCACCGGTGGTCCATACACGACTGGTCTCTAGTATCGGTGGGTCCGCTCAAATCTATGTCAGTGGTACATGGAATCTCTATCTTGCCAAGTCAGTGTCAGAGCACAAAATCACTAAAGTCAAAAGGTGAAAATGACTTGCCCTTTTTACCCTTTTACCTTTTAAAGGTCAAACAAGGTGGGTTTTTGTGGCATTTTATTTTTATTTTTATCTATTGACCAAACTTTGACCTTATTTTTCAAACTAGGGCATCTTTTAATCAATTCTCGGGAGCTAAATCACTGCATCCCTCTCATCATCCGAATTTCATCAACTCAACACTTGTCTCATCATCAGTGATTTACCTCCTGAGGGGGCATCATCAATATCAGCGGCATTTTTCAAACAAAAACGTATCAGAGTCAAATCAAAAGGCATATCAGGCATTTTTTTTTCAACCAAAGGAAAAATCAAATGCAACAAATTTCAAAAGCAGGAATATTTTCTTTGAAGCAATGCATTTTACACATCACTTCAAAGAGCGACAAAATATATATGCATAAAATTGGTCATGTCTAATTAATCCTGGCACTTAATTAAATATTTATTATTTAATTAATCTCTCTAAAGTCCTCTACATATGATTAAATTTAATTAATTTAATTATATTGTTCATTCACTTTATTCTTCCACCTTAATTAAATAAATTCACTTTATTTAATTATTTCACATTCATATGAATACTTAATTAATTAAATAAATACCCTTTATTTATCTTAATTAATTATCACCTTTTTAATTTAATTAAGTCTTTTGATTTAATTAAATTTAATTTTTTTCTTTGTCCTATTCAAATATTTCTTCTAATTAATTAAACATTTTATTTAATTAATTTCATCCACATATCATTTTCTAAAAAGTTAATTAAATATTTTTATTTAAGTAATATCCTTCATATCTTTTCAAATCATAATTAAATATTTTATTTAATTATGAAATCTTTTATTATTCTTCAAATCTTAATTAAATGATTATTTAACTAAGAAAAATCTTCCATGTCACCAATAAATGAATAATGAATTTAATAAATTCATTATTTATCTTCAAAATCTTTTCTCGATCTCACCAAAAGATAATTTTTACAATTCATCTTTATTATCTCTCATGAAAGAGGAAACAAATCCTGCTTTTTGTTTTTCTTCTATTTTTATGTCCAGTCCTCTCCATCTTCGACCATTCGATTTGCTAGGATTATCACAGCCATTGATCACATCATTCAATCAAAATCTTTCAAAAACTCTATAAATACCCCTATGAATCCAAGCATTGGTTAGACATACATACACACACGCATTAGAGATAGGCGATTAACATTTTAGCATTGCCATTATCATCTTTAGTATTCATAATTTCATAATTTTATATTCTAGAAATCATGTTTAGTTTAAGCATGTTAATCATATCTTAGCATACCATGCATCCATATTTAATCTCGTTCTCTAGGAAGACTATTTGTTGAGCCTAGCACACAATCTAAGAGCAAGCTGGAATCAACAAAAACATTAGAGATAGAGGACAATGGGACGCCATTGAAGAAACTATCATTTTAAGAGTTTGTTTATCTTTTAATTAGTTGTCTTCAATATAATGTCGCATTAGTGTGTTTGATTTGTTTTTAATCTACATTTATCATACACTTAAAATTGATCACACAATTTTAAATATTTAAAAATAAATAAATATGTTAATAAATGTATATGATAAATAAATAAGTATTTTGTTTGAAATTTGATGTTTAATTATACTGACATATATAATTTAATTATGCAAGTGGCTTTAGAAATTGTGTGATCTTTTCTTATACTTGTTTTTATAATTAGAAGATGGATTTGTGTCAATTTGAATGATTGAAGTTGATTTGTTAGTTGAATATTTTTTAGTATTCATTTGGTTTGTTGGAACATCTATATGTTTGTGTCAACATATCAAGATTTCTGATTGAGTTGATTTTGGATTTTTTTTTAATTACTCATTGTGTATTCAAGGTCAAGTGAAAATTCTAGGTTGACCAAAGTCTAATGGGCAACCTAATGAATGGGTTTCAAAAAAAAAAAACTGAAAACACTACACCATGTTAAAGCCATAATGTATGGTTCAAGATCATAATTTTCAAATCTCTACCATGGACAAGTATTAGGACCATAATTTATAGGTTGAGACCATATTATTTAGGTTATGATTAATTTTTTTACAAATTATTTGAAAATGCAAGTTTTGGAGTTCTAAATGATTAATTTTTTATTTCCAATGTTACATATATCACAAAATAATAAGTAATTACCATAGTGGAATTTTTCAAAAAATTATGTTTGGTTGAAGTTGAGATTCTTATCTAACTTTATATCATGATGAAATTTGGATGATGTTACTTGGTTGTGAGTAATTGAAGAATTTGTGATTTTGTGTGTGTGTGTGTGAAGAAATTTTAGTCTAAAATCAAAGGACAATTTGATATTATCCACATATAATAAAGATGATAAGATACCCCAAAAAATCATAACATACTCTTTACATTTCCTTACAATAATATTCGCTTTCTTTATACAAACCTCCTCTTGATAACATTATGGAAGGGTTAAACCATTAAACCAAGATTTGTGAGTTTGAAGAGCTTGATTGTTGAGATTTAAGAGCGAGATTTTGAAACTAGAGTGACCTATAGGGAAAATTAGTGGAATGGGAAAAGGAGCAAGATTTTCACACGACCTTCTAGTAGAAAGGGATAGAGGGCACTCTAGATCAAGATTTTGAGCCTATAGTGATCTATAGGGAAAATCAGTGGAATGGAACAATGAGTGAGAAATATCAATCAAGTAGAGGGAATATTATTTTTTGGTGGATTTATTTTCTTTGATTTTCTTCTAGTTTGATGAATGAGAGCAATATATTTCAACTTAACTGCTTTATCTATAAAAAAAATTACTTTTATTTTTTATAGGGATATGTCAACCCCATACAACTAGGAAGATGTAAGGGATCATGTTTAGACCAAGCAAGTGTAGACATCATGAAAGTGGAATAATGGTATATAAAATGTGTTTCCTTTAAAATGCAATATTTTATGAGAAAAAAAAGGGGTGATTCTTCTATAAATATCCATGAGTCAATAATAAGATCCAATATTGTGAAATCTATCTATAGTATTTGTAAGGTTACTTTATATGAATAAAACTCATAAATAATTTTCTTAATAGCCAAGGTTAGTTATAAAATTTAATCCCTAATAATGTGACAATTTTTTTGCTAAATGTGATAACATTTTTCAAACTATACAATATTTGTAATGATCATTTTATATTTGCAATGAGAATTGTACAACTCAATAATGGATTACTAAGTATGTTTTTATCTATAATAATTCTAGTTTAGTCACAACTCTCAAGTAGCCCATGGTTCTACAATAAACAAGGTACAAACTTATATAAATTGTGTCAGTCACTTTACCTTGTGGTCTATCTGGATTGCCTCCACCTTACACTCATTATAACAATGATGAAATTAGCTATATAGAGGTTTTAAGATAGCTATTTTTTCTTGGTGATTAGTGATCTAATATTTGAAGTCAAGTCAATAGGTTGGGTTTAACTATCACCAATATATTTATCCACTTTGTTTATCAAATCTCTAGGAATACCCTATTTATTCTAAGCTAAGCTCAAAGAGTAGGAGATTAAAGCAACATTAGTAAAGTTGGCATTTATCCCTCCATGGTTTGTGGATGAGCAAGTTTCACTATCATGATGACACCATTGGTCTTGAAAGTGAAAATATGTTCTAGGAAGTGGAGCAATGGTTTTTGGAACCAACACACTCTTAGTCATATCTCTACCAAACGATATACATTAAAATTACTTAATATAACAAAAAAGAGGGGGCAAACACCAAACACTATATTATATTTCACCTCTTTACCTTAACCACTTAAAAAATATTTAGTAGTTTAAAAATTAGACTAGGAGTACTATAATTCTTATTCTTATTATATCTTTAAATTTTGAGAGTACACATCTCAAATTATTACTCATCTAAGTTAAACTTTAGTTGTTTCCAAGAAAAAAAATTGGTCAATTTTAACCCCCTTTTGGCCCCTAATTTTTAGGAACTTACCCTGCCCCTTCTTAGGTTAGAAGATAACACTTTGTGTAGCTAAGTTATTCAAGCATGATGTTAAGGTTTATTTTTATATTCTAGTTTTAAAAATGAGCATTTGAGTATGATGTGCTAGCTTAGTTTTTTCTCTCTTTGCTTCTACATAGAGGAGCCTCCGTGTATATTTTTAGAGGACTTGTATTTTAGTAATGGTTAATTGATCAATGAACTTAATAGTAAGCAAGACATTATCTTAAATATTTTTAATCTTATCTTTGTTCATATTTAGCTATAATGTGTACATGTTTCTATTGATTAATGTGTCATGAACCTTTATTATGCTTAAATTTCTTTTTGCAATCTCTCTCCCTTTTCACCCCCGACACACCAAATTCAATATTAGCGTAGGATAGATAGGGAGCTAGCTCTCAAATCCTATAAATTGTTTTATAAGTTTTGCCCACATTATTTTTTATATTGATAAAAATAGGATTAAACTAGGCCTTGGCCCTTTTACATAGTAGTAGCCAAGATGTTAGGGGAACTACTCTAATGACATATGAAACAAAAAAATCAAAATGAAAGAGAATAAATTGATCATAATAGGGCCAAAAAATGCACAAGAATAGGACACAAAATCTAACCACTACAAATCAAATTTTGTGAGTTGCTAGCTTCCTACCACTCTAATAATAAATTGATTTCTTAAAAAAGTGACCTCCTTGAGTTCTCCAAATTGGGTGCTTGTGTCTCTAAAACTTGTCATAGCTCTGACTCTATTTCTTTTATAGGACCTTCATGAGAAACATCTAATTTTATTTTATGTAATCCATCATATAGTTCATAAAGATTGGTGGAAATGTTTTTAATTATCCACCTAGATATTCTTTCTCACAATACTTTCCATATTCTTAGTCCTACATGGTGCACTAACACTTGAAATGGGCCTTTAAATCAATCTAATAGGTGTATTGCATGGATATGTGTGCCACTCATTATTCCTCTCATTGAATTATCATATTCGTTTTTATCTTCTTATACTTATATCTTCCCATGGCCTCTTTAGAAATGGTAAGGATTGATATAATCCAATGTTCTGACTTCCCCCTTTGTAACTTGACATGCCTTGCAATCTTGAATAAATTTTCTCATTTCCTTTATATTTATGACCAAAAATAGTTTGAATTCACTTATTCCATAGACTTATCTACTCTAAAATGATATGTTAAACTACCCTTATGCTTATCCTTGATCAATTCTCCCTCATTGATATTTTATAAGTGCACAATTAATTACCCTTCAAGAACATCTCATTTTAAATAAAATAATCAATTAACTTAATTCTATAGATATGTTTGTTGGTACATTACATTCTCTCCATGCTTCCATATATTTAGGACTAGCTTCATAGTAATATTTAAACTCTTTAAATCCATCTAACTTTATTAGCATATCTAGATAATAATAAAATGTCTCCTACTTATTACATAAACTACCCTATTTTAACTTCCACATGTTACACCCCATTGCGTATTTACCTATTTACTATTACTATGGTTGTTTAAAATATTGAATAATGGATGTGCTTGTATTTTTTTATTGAAAAACATATGTTTTTCCTTTGATTATATGAATTGTTTGGAAAATGATGAATGAAGGTTAAATTGATTTGATGTTATGATTAAATGTTAAGAATGTTGATTTAATTTAGTATTCTTATTATAAAATGCTTATATGCAAATGATCATTTTGATGAACAACTAACTACCATTGCAATGTTCTAAGTTGAATGCAGATATAGGGATCAAGCCACTAGAAGGAGGGGAAGTATCACTCAAGAGAAGTGATTGGTCGATTAACCCTTAAATGAAGCATAACTGAGCTTTTCCACACACACACACACACATAGATTGATCCAATTGAGTTCTAGTTCAGGAAATTGTTAAGGTATCCCTTAGTTTTGTTTGTGGTTGAATTTGGGAAGGTTTATGTATTGTTTTGAATGTTCTTGTTATGATAGTTAGGTTTCCTTTGTGCTTGTGAGTTCTTTATATATATGTTCTTTATTCAATTGATAAGATATATATATACATAGTATGTATGTATATATATGTATACATGAACATGTCAACGGTTAACCCATACACACAAGTTAATACGCACATGAATAAACATATGTAGATGTACCTGTGCATGCTCATGGATGGATTGCTCATGGGCATCAGAATATCGAATGGATAATAAGACATGTATAAATATGCATATATACATCGTGTGCATAAATATTATCAATGAGTTTGTAAATATGTACTATTGTTTGAATAAGAAAATGTATATATGGATATATGTATATATACATAAATACACATATTGACTACATATAAATATATATACATATGGTTTTATTTATTAAAATGACAACATACATGAATATATGCTATCGAAATATCGAATGATACATAGGTTTAATATTATGTGAAGCTAATAAATATATATATATGCTTTGATATTATTAAAGTGTTGTTTGTTTTTATAAAGTGCTGAAGTTATAATGAAATAAAGCATAGTTTTAATGTCATATATTGCGCACTATGCTTAAATCATATGTAATGTGCTCTATGTAGTGCTAAGATCATTAATAATGAGTTGACCGATATGCTATTACAACACATAATGTTTGAAGACTTAGTCAAAATTTTTAAGAGGTTTTTTTGAATGGCATTTAGTCGCTGAATTAGTCATAAAAAAACAACACCAAAATGCATGGTGGAAAGAACTAGGTGGCACCCAAATATGAATATGCATTATGATTAGTAGTCCAAATTTCTGAGAATTATTCAGCGATTGAAGACCATGTAAAAGGTAGAATAAGTTATGTTTTTGCTAGCATATTTGGAGTAATCTTGTTTGGTTTTCACCTCAAGTATTTCTGAGATAAAATCTTGATGTCTTTGTTTCAGTTGATTTGTTGTTCTAATTAGATGAGTATTGTTTTAGAATGAATGCTAACACCAGTTGAAGTTATTTGCTGAGTTGAACCATATAGCTGAGAAGTGTCAATGTGCAAGGCTTGATAATAGGAATAGAAGTCTCATAATTTTGTATAAATAGGGGTGTAGGATACTTCATTTGGACATATTTTTTCACTTGCATTTTGCTATTTTCATTTTGAGTTATTCTTGAATGAGTTGAGAGTTGTTGTGAGGAGAGTTCAGTGAGATTTTCTAAAGTAGTTTTTAGAGTGGTTTGAAGAATTTTTTGAGGAGTCTTGGAGTTGATTGATCTTGAAAGTCAATTTATTTCTTTTGGAATTAGTGTTTAATAGGCATGTTATTCTTCCCTCTTATATTCTTTATGTTTTTGAAAAGATTGAATGTTGTTGATGTTTTGTGTGGAAAGATCATTGATTTGCTAGAATAGGAAAATGATTGTTATTGATTTAGAGTCTTATTACGTTTTATTTTTTATGTACTTTACTTGATTGTTTATACATACTCCATTATAAGGAGTGATTGTGTTCTTAGTATTATATATTATGGAAAGACGAAGCTAGGCTAGCTTATGTTGTTTTCATTTCAAGTTATTGTGTATCTGAACTATAGAGAGTTCATTGATTACCATCAAATTAGATTACCAATAAGGGTTATAGCTATGCATTATGGTACTTGGTAGGAATGTTATAAACATATGTTGTTCCTAGGGCTAACGATTACCCAATGGAGGGAATTTCCTATGCATACTTAATGTTATAAAAGTGATAGGTTGTTCTTGGGGTTAACAATTACCCAATGGAGGGAATTGCTTAAGCATATATTACATGAATGGTCATACATGCTTGTCTCAGTGGGTAACTGAAAGAGTGTGGATATCCCAATGCACATACAGAAGGAAATCCCATCAACTTCACATGTGATATGCTCCAGGAACCAAAATTGTAGTAGTGTACAATACACCACGCTATCCACCTCCTTGTAAATGAACCGTCCCCAATCATAGTAGAGATGTGCCAGTATGTTGCGACCCCATGCATAGATGGTTTTCTGATGCTCCATCTCCCATATCATGTGCACTAGTCCTCCATCTAGGTGTGCTCCCTGGCCATCTGGGACTAGTATTAGTGCTATGATGAATATCATAATCCATCTCACAAGTGGTGATCATGTATAGAGCACCCACTGTAGCTCAATGTGTGGCACCATGATCTCATCTCGAACTAGCTCTCCAAGGTAGTATCCTACATCCACTCACATTTTCCTATATGTACAATCCTCTACGAAATGGACTCTCTCGCCTCGGATGGGAACCCAAAGAATACGATGTACGTCCCCCAAGGTAATCATCATCTTGTTGGTGGGTAATTGGAAGGTGGAGGTATCTGAATCCCACCTCTTTGCTAATGCCATAAGCATGGCATCACGGTATCTTAATGGTGGCATGAGGTACACCCAATATATACCAATCACCTATAGAATTTTCGTCTCCTACATCGATAATGTCATGACGAGGTCTCGTAAGTGACAAAATAGTCTATTGTTGAGATGTTGCTATGATCGTAAATTAGTCTAACCAAAAAGAAAAAATATCACCTATAAACATTCTAATTTTTTAAAATTTATACATCAACAGTCAAAAAGTGTGCTAAGGTTGCTATAGGGTACTTTTCTAAGGGCCCTAGACACTTTATTCCCTATTTGGGACACTTCACGAAGAAATGGGATACTTCGCAAAAAAGTGGGACACCTCACAAAAAAGTGGGACACTTCACAAAATAGTGGGAAACTTCATGAAAAAAATGACACTTCGTGAAAAAAAGGGACACTTTGCAAATTTTTCTTCTAGGATCCTAAATCTATCTAGAAATATGTAAAAAAATAAAATAAATGTGTAAAAACAAAGCTAAGGCACGAAAAATTTCACTCATAGGATGTTGCAGATCACCTTGTACCACCTCCTCATGTAGGTTGTCCAATCTCGAGGGTGTATATGGTCGTATGCTTGGCATTCTTGCTCACTCTCCACTGAAATCAAACTATAAGAAGGTAAAGGACAAAAAGATTACAAATTACTTGACTTTCTACTCTTATATATGTTTAAATTAGGTCATTTGCATATTATAGTTAAAAGAGCTTTTTCAAATTAAAAATGGCATATTGGGGGCTAGAGAACTCCATTTTCAATGTTGTTTGTTGTGTTGGATTGATGACTCTACTTCCGTTCTCATCAAACATCTATTATTATGTGGTATGGTACTTGGAAATACCTTATGATATGATTTTTCAATTCAATGCAGCTAGATTGCTACCTTGATTCCGCCTCCATAAAGCAAGTGGAATCAAGGGGGCATACATCCACCCTAAAATTTGATTTTGTGAAGAAGTTAGATAAGAGAATATTTTGAAGAACTAATGAATTGGTCTTGCAAGATGCGGATCCTAAAATTGTCGTTTTGTAGACAGCTACAAGGAGGGATTCATTCCTTTGTATTTGAAAATGAATCTATATGACTATCCTTTTATGACATGAAGATTATTGTTTAGATTCTTTTACCTTGCATATGCACGTAGAGTCATATGGGGACTAGAGTGGGGGCTAAATGTAGTGTAGAAAATTGTACTCTATTCTTGGAGATGGTACAATTTCACACTTATGAAATATTTTAGTACCCTTACATTCATAACCCTTTAAATCATCATTAATAGGCCCCTAAGACCCTTTATTTTGGATCTCAAAGCTTATTTCGACTAAAATCTTGACAAAATCAACAAAGGCATTCAATTTTCTAACAAGCCGACATTTATTCACTGCAAAAAGTTAGGGTGGGACTCATATGCCACCTTGGACATATGAGTCCCCCTAGGTGGGACCCATACTCCACAAGTGGCGTATGAGTCTCGTGTGGCCCCTTTCTATGGTCTAAGCATGAAATTAAGGTTTTCAATTCAAAATTTTGGTTGATGTCGGTATTTGAGATCTAATAAATAGTAAATTAGATGAAGTGCCTATATTTAAACAAGGTTTCAAATCATTATTTTCATCTAGAAAATCAATTCAAGGCCTAAGCATTCATTATATCAACTTGACCACTCAAGCATACTCTTACAAGAGCATTAAAGAGCAAGTAGAACTTGCAAAGTTAAAGTCTTGTAGTAGCATCATAGTGATTTTTGTAGGTCTTCAAGCTCACTTTCATTTAAGATCTAGCATTTTCAAGGATTGATGATGCTTTTCTATAGAAAATCATGATGGATCCTAGGTTGGGGAGATGCAACTAGCCATCAAGCCAAGCCTAATGACTTGTTTCCTAAGTGATTCCATGCTCTGTTATCATTCTACTTCCAGCCTAAAAAGAGTAAATGCATTATTGTGACTTATTAGGGTGATTAGGGATCTCCCAAAGTGAGTCATCATCTTTACATTTCATTTATGCATCTTATTCTAGCACACTAGAATAGGGTTTTATGGAATTTTAGATCTCCTAATCTTAGATGCATTTAAGCTTAGGGCTTGCATTCACATTTACTTTCAAGATCCATTATTTCTATCAAGGTTTAACTACCAAACTAGGGGTTTGATTGAGGAAACCCGCCCATATGCAAATCAATACAATATTCTGTTTTGCAGGCTTTTTAACAGGTTCAGATTTGGAAACAAATTAAGGAAGAAAGAGTAGAGATAGAAGAACATATTGAGACCTTGACTTTCTGAAAAAGAAGAATGGGACTGATATTCCACTTGTGGCATATGAGTCTTGGTATAGTAAATTTTCCAAGTTTTAGAGGATTCAGACTTGTCACTGCCAAATTCGGGTTTCTACCCAAAAACCCTAATACGAGACTAAATCACCCAGCCTAGCGTACAAGTCCTAGTAGGCATTAAAATCAATATTTTTAGAATTTCATACCTTCATCCAAGCCTCCTCAATTTTCTAGATGCACCTTTGTACTTTCTCAGTTTATTGTTCTGATTTGTATTCATTTCTATATCATTTAGTTAAGTCTTGCACATCTCATTTACATTTCTTGTCTTTCAAAGCCCTAGCTTGGTGTTGAACCCCTCTTTAGTCTTTAATCATGCCCTAGGACATGTTATTGTAGATCTATTTCCCTAATTTTATCCCTCGATTGAGATCTCTAATGTATCCTTGAGTGAACTATGTGAAATAGGTCCTAAACCCAAGTTTCATATCCTAAAAGGGTATGGGCAGGATCATGATGGGTCAAAAAGGGGCAATATGATGGGTATTTGTAGGGTATGTGGCTGAGGACTTTTTTTTAACCCAAAATTGATGAAATGAAAGGGGTTTTTAAAGGAGATTCTTAGCTTTCCACCAATATAAACTATGCTTTGCTTTGAATTTAATAAATAATTATTATTCATTTTCTATTTGAATTACAACTAAAGCCCTAATTGATAGGCTGATAGAAAAACATCTATAGCTTTCAAACAATATCACATTTTTTGAATCTGAAACATGCGTCGCATTCTATGCTTTGCATACTATAGGATTAAAAAATAAAATTGAATTTCATGAAGTTTTGACCAAGTTAAGGTGGTTAGACATACAAGTTTTATATTTTTTAAAAGTTGTAATAAAATTTTTATAGTTAATTATTTGGAAAAAATTAGAAAAAATATGCATCACATCCTGACATGAGTCATCTACTTATATCTAAAATATTAAAAAAATACTATCATTTTATTGTGGTTAGGGTGGTATTACACCTACTTCTTATTTTTCCTTGAAATTTAAGTACTACTACATTGAAATTTCAAATTTTCATCAAATGGATTTTTTTCCTTTTAAAATAAACCTAGTAGTTTAGAAACTACATTCAATTTTCTATAGATTCTATTCTTACATTTTTTTGAAATAATATAGATAAATTATTCAAATTTTTACATCAAGTTTCCTAACTCTGATTTTTCTAAATTTTTTGCCACTTAAGGGCTTGTTTTTTCCATGATGATCTTGCACATACCCAAAAGGTGGAACCCTATTTCTGAAGTTTCAAACACAAATATAGACCTCATTCTGAAGAAAGAAAAATGTAAAGAATTTTTGGATTTTAGACCAATTTCTCCCTATAGTATGATATACAAGATAATTATAAATGTAATGGCTAACAAACTCAAGATGATTCTACCTAGAATAATATCATAGGAACAAAGTGGGTTTGTCCTAGGTAGAAATATCATGGATGGGATAATAATTGTGCACAAAACCTTGCATACAATGGGAAAATCAAACAGAAAAGGAATGGCTGTAAAATTGGACTTAAGTAAAGTATATGATAGGGTCCATTGGTTTTTTCGAATAAAAATAATAGAGAAAATAGGGTTTGCATGGAAATGGATGAAATGGATATATTTCTCCATTTCTACCTCTCGATTTTTTGTGATTTTGAATGGTTCTCCTTGTGCTTTTTCAATCATGCAAGGGGCCTTAGAAAGCAAGACCCAATTTACCCTTTTCTATTTGTTACACTAGCAAATTCATTTAGTACACACATCTCAAATTGATGCAAGACTCATAAATGGGAAGGAATAGTGGTAACTCCTGATATCCCGACGCTCTCTCATCAACTCTTTTTGGATGACACTATCCTATATGGAAATGTGTCGGTCAATAAAGCTAAGAGTATGAAAGATGCAATAGATCTTAGAACAACAAGGAGGTTGGTCAAGTGGTGAATGTAGAGAAATCAAATTTATATTTTCTTTTCCAATATGGGAAAGTGACTAAAACATGAAATTACAAACATCATGGGATATTGCGAAGGTATTCTTCCTTCCAAATATTTAGGCATTCCCCTCTATGTTGGCCAAATGAAGACAATTTTCTAGGAGGGAACAACTAGTAAATGTAAATAAAAAATAGAAAACTATTGTGGCAGGTGGCTAACTTTAGCGAGGAGAATAACAATGATCAAGGAAGTATTAGCCACCATTCCTATCTATATGATGGATTTCATAGAGATTCCAAAGAATGCAACAAGGCATATAACTACAATCTAGAGGTAGTTAATGTGGTATGAATCTCATGAAAAATATTGAATGCCTTTAATAGGCTGGGAAAAGGTAAAGAGGCCTAAGGAAAGTGGAGGTGCAGGTCAAAGACTTGTGATTGTAGAATAAAGTGTTGGGCATGAATCTTGTTTAGATTTAATTCAGGAAGTCAGATGCCAAGTGGTGTAAGATAATCAAATCCAAATACCTATATTCACAGGAACCAAAGCGTATATTAACATTAAAAAATCCCCAGAGAGGGTCTACATTATGGAATTTCATTCTTAGTTGTAGAAAAATAATAACAAACCACTTGACCTGGATAATAAGAGATGGAAGTAGAGCATCTTTTTGGCATGATTATTGGAATGGATACGCACCTTTAAATAAGTTGCCAAAGATGGAGGATGCAATTCAAATAACCAACAATTTAACGGGGTGAGCGTGAGAGATTTTTTTTAAATTCATTTAGAAAGGGGAAGATGGGAATATAAGTGGAGAAGTTTTTAGATGCTTGTTGAAGGCCCAAGGGCAACACTCAAAGAGGAACTATCACGAAGGTGATTAATCTTCTTCAAATAAATAGATACAATAAAATGGTGTGTATCAAAATTAGAGGAATATTATACTAGGCTTGGATATGAGATTTTAAGTATGGAAAACACCCAAACAAGATGGCCAAAAATATTATGTTGGGGGGAGTTTGTCTTACCAAAAGTGGTAGCCTCCGCATGGACGACTCTACATGGTCGTATCCTAACAGGGGAAAGGCTTTGACATATTTAGATGATGGGCCCATTTAGATGTGCTTTATGTATGAAATGTGAAGAGACAACAAATCATCTTTTGGTAGAATGTAAATTTGCTCAAGCACGTTGGACAAAATTATGTGCAAAGTTGGAGTGGCAAGGCCCATAACCAAACAGTTTAAAAGAAATATTTGATTCTTGGCCACAAATTGGAAAGGGATCAACATTAGCAGGGCTTTGGGTGGAGGTCCCAACGACGATAATTTGGAACCTTTGGAAAGAGAGGAATTCCAAGATCTTCGAAGACAAGGTGGCTATGATTAACAAAGTTATGTATAAAATTAAAGGAGGAATAAGTGAGCATTTCAATATGATTTAAAAAAAATAATAATTTAGATTTTTCTCATCATATTGCAACCAAAAATAATTAAGAATTGTCCTCAAATAAAACCTCTAAAAGGAAATCTCCTCAAGAGGAAGGATTAGAGAGGTAATTCAAAATGGGAATTACCTCCAAGTGGCAGATTAAAGCTATGAATTTAGATGGTGCCTCGAGAGGCAAGTCGGGTTTATTGAGAGCTAGATTTTCAATAATAAATGATAAAGGTGCTTTGCTATAGGCGGCATCAATGAATCTTTCAATAGGAACAAATAATGAAGTGAAGGAAACAATTTTGTTAGAAGGTTTGAAGTATTATGTAGATAACAACCTACACTTGGTAGACATTGAAGGTGATTCACAAATCATAAAAAGGGCCACAAGCATAAGAAATGTGCCAAGCTAGAAATTAAAATTATGGATTTCCTCTCTTTCCCCTCTACTAGATTTAATTAAAGATCATAGTATTGGGCATGTATATAGGGAAGTGAATAGGCTAGCAGACACTTTCTCCAATGAAGGTGTGAATCAAGATGTTTTGTTTAAAGGTTCCAATAATCCAAATAAATGGCCAATGTAATAGAGATTATCAAAAGAGGCATTGAATGAGATCTCCTAGTGAAAGTGACCACCATAGTAACCGTGAGTTGGAAACTTCGTGTTTTTTATATGGAACAAAGAATTGTGAATATCGAGAAATTAATGTCTAGTCATTATGACAACAGATAATTAAAATCTATATTATATGGAGAGGAAGGTGTCAACTGTTGGTGTAATTAATTATTACACTAGCATAAGTTTATTTAGGAATTATATTTAATTAAGTCCTAGGTTGCATTATTAGAAAAAATCATTAATAATGGGGTCATTCCCCTTTCCATGTATTTAGGAGATAAGATTATTTTTAGAATATCATCTAGAACATATGAAGCATAGATGGAATGCCTCTTCAAAACCGAGTCTCAGGAAATCACTCAGACAATAAGGCAAGTCATTAGGGAGCACAGGATGAGAGGTGAACACATCCATGTGATGGTGTGTTGATGGGGATCTTTCTCACCAACATAGTGCACACAATCAAAAGGAAGCAGGTGGCCAAGGGTATGGATTTTTTTTTGAAGGATGTGTATGTTGATGCAGCCATTATGGCCATCTCATCCTGTGATAAGTGGCCCAAGCAGGGGTATGTCTATGATGTGGTTGATGTGGCTCAAGTAAGGGGAAACTAGGAAGTTGGGGAAGTTGTTGAGAAATTCAAGGAGGCTATTTTTTTACAAAGATCTGTAATATTTTATTATCTATGTAATAGATAATAAGAATGTCCTAATTGAGGCAAAAGTTAGTAGGTTGACTGAATTAGGGGTAGGTCTAATAACCTTATCCTCAACCACTCCTTGAGTGGTCTTTGTAATGTTGGTTTTTCATATTTAATCCTCCTTTTGAAGTAATGGAAAGAGTGCTACTCTCTTTGGTAGCGATTTTCCTTTAAAAAAAATTAAAACTAGCAATTGCACCTTGGTGTGCAATGGGTACACCGAAGAGATCTGGAAGGTCAATTAGGAAATAATCTAGTTAATTTTTTTATCATACATTTGTGTAGTACATGAGGTAAAAATGGGGCACCTATAAGAGGGTAAGGACATTATGTATTATTTATTACTCTGTAAGATACTTGGGATATTATGTTAGAAGTCATTAGATAGAGAGGCTAAATTAAAAATGTCAAAATTAGAAGTTATAGTTCATTTTCTTAATTTGGATATTATGACAGGCCATTGATTACAATTGTGGATTGCCTATAATGTTTAGAGAGGTGTAAGATATGTAAGATTAATTGCTTGTTATTTTAGGTTGTTTGACTAGATCACTATGGAGTAGTAAGATGCTCTTTGTTTCTGATACAAATTCAATGACCTTGAACATGTTCATAATGTATGTAATAGATAATAGTACAGATTGAAAGGATTGGCATCATAATTATGGAATGCTACTAAAAGAAAAAATTCATATATCTATTTGACAATAGAACATGAAAGTATACATATGGGAATTGTTGCAAACTAGTCCAATGCCATAACTTTATAGTGTCATCAAACTTTCTCATTTTTGTATTTAAGGCAAGAAGTGTTGCAATTACAAACCATGCCCAGCCAACTGTTAGAGGTCCGTGATAGCAACATTATCTTCAGTTTGAAAAGCTTAATGCAAATGCTTGTTCACAAATTTCTTTCAATCACAGTTCCAACAAGTTTATTAAAAAATACTGTGTTAGTGGTTAAAACATTCAACAAATAAATGAGAATATAGTTACAAAAATCAAATTATTAAGAAATCCTTGTGAATGGAAATGTTTGTAATTATTTATTTTCTTCACGAATTTTCTGCCCCTCGCCATACATGGTGATATTGATTTTACATTTTGAATTCTTTATTTTCCCTTTTGAAACTTTTGATACCATCCATTGGTATGTTATGATCAATATATGTGTTTGTGTTTTCGATTTATGATAAAGTTGAAATAATAAGGTTTTGACGTTTTATCTTTTGCAGGTTATTTGAAGTCTCAGGCTTCAATATATGTAGAATGCATTTTGAAATACAAACTACAAATGTCTGCTGAACCCCAAATTTTGAAATTAGGGAAAATTTTAAATGTCATTATAGAATATATACACAATACACAAAACAAATTCGATGAAAAGGCTGTAGAAACTCTTGAGAATATGTGAATGGTAGATATAAAGCCAAATTCGTAACCTTTTCCAGCATCCTTTACACCCGCATCAACAAAGCATAAAGGATATAGGAAATTCAATGAACATTTTTGTTGTAATTGTCCGGTAGATGTTTATGGAGAAATGTTGTCTTATGACAGCATTGTTGGTGGATATACACAAAATGGATATGTTAAAAGGATTTGAGAAACTTTCAAGCAACGTTGAGATGCAAATATAAAGCCAAATTCTATAACCTCTACTTGTATTGGAATTTCCCATAAGCAGGTGTGTGATAGTTGACCCAACCCTATCCATAGTTTGTTAAGGGAACTGAGTTGGTGTACCTGCCAATTTATAGAGTTCTTGCACTTTGCAAAGACAAAACAATGTATGAGAGAGTAGATGTCATTTCCACAAAACAAGAAGCTTCCAATCAAGATTATAGACATTTCTACAGGACGAATGGGTAGTGCATGTGATTACACAGGATTTTGTGTATATTCTAGCTGTTTGTGTCTTTATTGTGTATTGGGATGAAGCACCATAATAGATGCTCAATAGCAAAATAAAAAAAGAGAGACTTCTTCAACTTCAAAGTGAAATAACATTTTCATGCATACGGGTCCAATGTCAATCAAACAATGATAATCTTGTGTTTGATATTCTAATAGCAGCTTCTCTGATGAGCACATTTGGTTTCAAAATCCATTGACTAATTTAGAATTCACAAAGCTAAGCATAGAAGCACAAGTTTCAAACAAAAGTAGATGAAAGCAGCCAGATACTTAACAGGACTAAATTCCTGAAGGATGTCTATACAGATTTCTAGACCTACTCTCAGGTTGATAGTTAAAGAGCTTATAACTAAAAACGACTAGGAACACAAAACCAAGGGCGTAATGTATCCCTATCGAATTTCTAATAGTAGCCAAAATGGAAATAGGTAGTTTTAATGCCATGTTTTCAGATTTTAATGTTGTACCTTGGATAGCCTTGATTTATAAGAGGCATACCTTATTAGTTGTTAGGTCTTCAGTAATAGAAATTTGACTTCACACATTTTCCAACCATTGTTTTGTACAGAATGCCACAAAATAAACATTTAAAGAAAGGGAAAGATGATTCACAACAAAAGATACATAAAGTAAATTTTTGGTTGTTATTATGCACAAGATTGAAAGAATTGATTTAAATATGTACTTCCAATGAAATAATTATAGAATAAAAAATACAAGAAAGAATCCAAGCATTTATATAGGCAAATATCATAATAAAATTTATCATTAAATAAATAAAAAATCATTATGTCAAAACCCAAATATTTCTTAAAATGTACTAAACTCTAAAAGTTAATATTGTTAAAGCTTTGGGAAAAAAATTTAAGGTAAAGAAGAACTCAAGTTAAAATTGTATACCAGAGACGACTTCAGGGCAAACATGTCCTGCTGGAGCTATGTGAGGGGGAAAACTTTCAAGATGTAACACCATACAATGTGTATGCACAACATCTAAATTCAAGTGCAAATTTTACCAGAGTGAGAAATGTGTTCCAGAATCTATAGTCATGACAAACTAGTACAAAATTCATGCGAGGAGCTGGGGAAAGTCATGGGCAGTCGAATGGTAACACACAATAAATGGCACATTGAGGTTTCAAGTGCCTTTACAGTCCCTACCTTCAAAGCGAGGAAGCTGGTCAGCTTCAGAACTCAGTAGCAGTGGAAAATTTAGCAGGCTAGGGTGCGGCTGAAGGTAAAGTGCTCTGTCATTGGGTTGTTTGCTAAGTTTTTTAAGGGTTTTTTTAACTGGTAATTGTCATGTCCGGTTTTTTGATATAGAATGCTGCTCCTTTCTGGTTCTGCATCATGGTAGTTAGTTTTTATTGTGATGGCGGGTGGTTTTATTTTTAGGTGTTCATTCAGTTTTTGGTATGAGCTTCAACTGTCGACCGTTATGGTTGTTTTTAGTAATATAATAATATTGTAAACAGTCTTCTTCTAGGGCAGAGGCCCCATTTGTATCCTCACCTAATTAATTTAAAAGAGAATGTCCTTTGAGATCAATGTGACAGGATGAATTGATCAAAGCATTCTTAGATGCAGTATGACGAAAAAAAAACAGCAAGTGGTAATTTCGGTAAATCTTGAATTTAATAGATACAAAGAAGATTCAGGCACTTACCACACATAATTGGTGTTCTGGAAAACATATACATTCCTTTCAAACTCGAGCTTTATGAAGCGTAGTTGTCTAAAATCATAAATCCTTTCAACATATTAATCTTCAGGGCATACATAATATACATAGGATTAAAAATAATAGTAGTCTTTGATCAGAAAATAGGATTAAAAGATAAACCTGATAGTACTGTGGCTCACATGGTTAACTTCAAAAAAATACCAAGTTGTGGCTCCAACCAGCTGGTTCCTAGCGTCTTTTAGGTAGAAATAAAGAATAATTGTTCTCCAGATTAGTTCTTCAAGTTTCAGCTGTAGTCACCTCTCAATTTGTCAGGCAACCCTGTTGATAAAAGAAATGCTTTTTTTGAGTAACTATCTAAAACAGAGCATCCTTTCAAAGAAAAATGCTATTAGAGTGAGATATCAATGAGAACTATCTCATAACATGAACAAAGAGCATGCAGAAATTAGCGAGCACAATTTCCTCAGAAAAGTGTAGTAAAATATATCATGGCTGTCGAGTGTGAAAAGGATCTTTTAGTAGAATTCTACCACAATGACAGGAATGAAAAAATTGCATTAATGGTCCTCAAAGCTTATAAGAATATTCACCAGGAAAGGCTGACAAAAATAAAATTCATACGGGTAGCACAGTTGGCAAATCTTCTTAGTTTAAAGAATATGAAAAATCTAATTTGAGGAAAAATATGGAAATTACTAGTAATGTGTGTACATTTTGGTTAATCAAATAACAACGTTATGACAAGAAATGATTTTCAAGCGGCCTGCCTTCTGGATGAGACTGGTAATGATAATAAGGAGAGTAAGCAAACAAACGATGTCAAGGAAATTTCTATTTCATTATTCACGCTGGTTCATTGTGCACTGTTTTAATGCCCAAGCTTTCGTTATAACGCGATGGTTCCATTGCTTTTACCAGTGCCGTTGGAGGAATTTTGCGTTTTAAAACTCAACACAGATAGGGCTACAACTCCGACAATTTTTTGCTGCTGTTAGCGTTGTGGTGGTGGTGGTAAGAGCAGGAACTCTGAAAGGGCATTGCTGGCACAGACAGGTTACCTTTACCTTATGAAGAAGTTGGCCTAGGTACCGTACCTTATGAAGAAGTTGGCCTAGGTATCTTGCCTTATGAAGATAATTGATCAGCTGCTGAATTGAATTCCGCATGTTGTGTGGTGAAGAAAATTGTTGAATCTTGCTCGTTCATTAGCCTTCCGAAGATTATTTCTCAATGTACCTAAATCTTTTGAAGAAAAATGGATTGCATACATCTTGATTTATTTTCAAATTAAATGCTGTATTATAGGATATGTATGCTTATGCACACCGGACCATTGGATTGACTGGCCCTGCTTTTCGCTATACTTGCAGCTGCATTCCCTATCTTCAGTTCTGGCATTGTTGTTACTAGAACTTAGAAGTCTGCTTTATCGCATGAAGGGAAATGCAAGGGTTGTTCTCTATGACCAGTTTGGGGTATGTCTGTAGCCTTTTCCCCAGGAGAATATAGGATGAATTGATATGCCATCGAAGTTAACTAAACGGTTTTTACAGTCTCCTAAATTCGAAAGATTTGTAATAAAAACAAAATTCAAAGAACCTTGCAGTTTTAGAAGTATTTCATGGCATGACATTGTATAACAAGTCTATGTAGATTTTATATGAAGCCTTACAGTTATGATTTTTTTTTTCGAACTTTAGTAATTGGTTGGCATGATTCTTGAAAATTTTGTATGAAAACTAGCCACTTGTTTAAAAATTCTCCGTAGAATTTTCCATGATATGTATATAATATTAGCACGCATGCATACTCTAGGGAAAGGATGCAAGAAGTAGCCTTCTCGTATTATGCAATTAGAGCGCACAATTACACTACAAATTTGGGGGCCAGGTGTATGAAAACCTAGAAGTAGAATGCTTGAATTATATATGGCCGATGAAAAAATATTTAATTGTGAGTTTCTCCAAGGTGAGTCTCAAACATCAAATTGGTGTGTTGCTTAAGGTTCACTAGCCAGAACGCAACACTGGTTCATACCCCACAGTGCAATAAGGCAGTCCTTTATTCCAGCAGAAATTTAGAGAGGTTGTCGTGTAACGATTACAAGGCATAACTGAGCCTAACACGTGGATTAATGGGATGCATTCAAGCCTAACGTGAGCTTTAAAATATTCAAAAGGAGGCAAAGCTTAAGGTTTATATCCCCACTAGCAAGAATGCAACACTGATTCATACCCCCTCTTTGCAATAAGGCAGTTCTTAGTTCCAGCAGAAAATGTAGAGAAGTTATGGTGTAACGATTACAAGGCATATCTGAGCCTGACACGCGGGGACAAAATGAAATGCATTCAGCCTAGCTTGTGCTTTAAAATATTAAGAATGAGGGAAAGCTTAACTACACCGCATTAAAGACAGCCCGTAACCTCATTCTCAATTAATATTAAGAAACACATTTCAGCTGCCATTTATTTCTCAATCATTACCTAGGACATAATATCTTTAACCTAAAACCACGACATCAAACTATCTATTGCTAGACAATCATAGAAAAACCTTCTAAACGAGCAAACACAGTTTGATACGTTATATCCAAAATCCTATACACGAATTTGGCCCTGAGGAGTAATCACATTTTCATTACATGAATGTCTATTGCAATGTGAAAAATAAAGAACTCAACGTCAATCTGGATAAAAGCTTTACAAAAGCAAAACGATTGACGATAATGAAATGAAATCCAGAATAAATAACGCTCTACAGAATTATTATCGAGTAATTTACATACCAGCGGAAGCTTCAACAAAGCATAAATTTAAATTTCAGTTGTCCTTCGATAATTCGCCTCCGATCCGCTCAACAGTCTACTTGTACTGCACGTAAAGCAAAATGCTAGGCCCGGCTTAAGTATCACACACTAATGACTTAGTCAAAGTGTTTTATAAATTTTTCGTTTTCTCTTCGCCCGTCCGTTGTTGCTGCACGGTTATAACGTCACATCAAGCTTTCTTCTTTATGACTTCCACGTACAACATAAATAGGTGTTAGTATGTAATATATAAAAAGTAAAATTTTATTTTTATAATTTTTAATATATATTTTTTATTTTTTATTTTTATTTTATAATATTTTTATTTTTTGTTTATTTTTTATTATATTTTTATACTTAAATAAAATATAAATTTATTAAATAATGTTTTCATTTTAAATTTGAATATTAAATAAATTTTAAATTTTTATAATATTATTTATAAAAATAATTATATTAATTTAATATATTTAATAATTTTTCTTAAAAATAGTGTGTTAATTAATTTTGAAATTGAAATATTTAATTTTAATTTTATCTTAATTTGAATTCTAATTGTAATCTTAATTTTAACTTAATATTAAGTTAGAATTAGGTTGGGGTCAGTTAAAATCCTAAGTTAAAATTAGGATTAAGTTAGAATTGGGTTGGGGTCAATTAATATCTTAAATTAAAATTAGGATTAATAAGTTAAAAATATTTATTTAATGTTGTAAGTTAAAATCCTAAGTTATTTAAATCCTTAGATTTTTTAAATTTTTATTTTATCTTAATTTGAATTCTAATTGTAATCCTAATTTAATGTGACGTTGTTATAACGGTGCAGCAACAACGGACGGGCCAAGAGAAAATCGAAAATTCGAAAAAAACACTTTAACTAAGAGTCATTAGTGTGTGATACTTAAGCCGCCATTGAAAAGCGATGCAAGACGATTCTTGACCTTTCATTTCTGATGGTATCCTCTGCCGCGCGTTATTGGTTTCCCTGGCATCTTTTTTCCGGCTAAGGAAAGATAAAAACAAACATGCAACTAAAAATGCCATAATAGGTAAAAGAAGGTACGTACTTTGATTACAGGCATTTGACCTCCAAACATGAGCACAACACCCATCTGCAGGAGAACCCTCAAGGTATCTCTGATATTGTTTGCATTGAATTCCTTGAAGCTCTCTGCACAGTCCCCTCCTTGCAAGAGAAAAGCCCTACCTAGAGCAGCTTCTCCAAGCCTCTCTTCCAGCTTCCTTGCCTCCCCTGCAAAAACCAGAGGAGGAAAGGTCTTCAACGTCTCTATGACAGAGTCCAATTGCTGAGGATCTGGGTATTGAGGCATCTGCAGTGCTTTCTTGGACTTCCAACTGTCAGGTGTCCACCCGCCATTCAGAACCCCCGGTGAGGATGAGGACAATTGAAGGTCAGGAGACTGCAATGCTTGCGCTTTGAGGATCCTCTTCTTCTTCCAGAGCATTGCCTCACTGATGAGAGAGGATTTGACACACCTTATTATTACAAGTGAAAAAGATAATAATTCAAGCGAAGATCTAAAGAAGCTTTCAGCTGAGACATTCAAGGTGGTCGATGCAATTGGAAGACAGCCCCTGTCATGTCTTCCTCAATATTCTGCTTGGTATTTGCAAGTTGCACGATAACTCCAATGTTTTTTCGTACACATTTTTGCACATGGTTGATCTTGACCGGGATGGTCAAGATGAGTTTCATCATCTCCCAAGGGCTCTTAGAAAGACTACGCCATTGACTTCAATTAGATACACAATTAAATAACACACTTGAATAAATAATTTAAAATTTAAAATTATATAATTAAAATAAAATAAAATATCTCATAAATGAATAAAATAGTAATATTTTTTAAAAATATCTATATTAATTTTATTCAAAATAAATAATACTCTATAAAAGGTCCACTAATATTCTGCATTCTATAAACTTGTATACTAGGACAATTATAGGTTGTCTATATAGTATCCAATAAAATTTAAAAGATTATTATGGTGTACCCTTGAAAGTAGAGAGATATCGAGAACCATGAACAAAATCATAATTTGTTAAATAAACCATTTGGGCTGAAAGAAAAGAATAAAAAAATAGCATTCTTATCTTAAATGAAACTTTCAATAATTGTGAAGAAAGGAAAATCTTAATTTCAAAATTCTTGTTTTCCTTGAGATGAATCCATTATAAGTGTCTTCATTGTAACATCATTTCTTGAAATTTTAGCATAAAACACATATTCAAAACCTCCTTTACTAATGAATATAGAATAGTTAATTCTAGTCACTTTAATATAGATTCTTCAATATATTCTATCATTAGTTTGTGAAAGTCATTTTGTTCATCTTTATCTATTTCAAAAAGAGACTTGATCAAAGCAAAGGTTTACAAGAAGATACACCAATTAAAAAAAATATTAATTAGCTTTAAATAAACCATTTTCAAGTCATAGGAATTTTGAAAGCAATTGTACATGAATTTTGAGGTTGCATAATAGAAACATTTATAGTGAAAGTTCTTTGATTATACTTGTGTCTTCATAGAAGAACTTCAATTATAATAAATATTATCAAATGGAAAATCCTAGGTTTGAGTCATATCTTGTCCACATGAGTTGTACTCAACATGTGGTATCAGATCCAAACTAAGAGTCCCAAGCACTTGCAGTGTGGCTTAAGTGAGTTGTTAGAAATAAGCCACACCTAGACTAATGATAGGTTTTCCAAAGATAGGTCACTAGCTCAGTTAATAGAGCACTCCAATAACAAATGAAATGTCCCAGGTTTGAGTCTAGCTAATCCATCTAAACTGTAGCTCAATAAAAAAATTATTTGTGCTAAGGGCTCTTTCATTATATTTATCTCCATAGAAGAACTTGAATTATTATAATGATTAATAGAAATGAATAATGAGACCCATGTTTGTTAATTCCTAAAAAGAGTTATAAGTTATATGAGTTAATATCCATCGGTGTTGAAATGGAAACTACTTACTCTTTGATCTAAGTTTTAATGAATTTCTATAGTTTTTAAGGAAACAATTTTACACAATAATCTCTTGAGGGGGGACTTCCTACGTGTAAATATCATTGGTTAATGGAAATCCCACGAGAAAACATGGGTCTCTTGTTATTCAATCATCTAAATTTTTTGTTGTATTTAGTATTTTTCTAACACGAAAAGTGTTGTGTCATAGGCTTCCTAAATTATTAGATGATATTTTTAATAAAAATACTAGAAAAAAATATGGTAAATATCCTCTATCAAAATCCCCTTTCAAAATCTTCTTTTATATATTATCAAAAACAACTTAATAGTGGAGATAAAAAAACAACATACTAAGTTTAATAGAAACAAAAATTCATAATTCATATAAATGAATTCACATATTTTTGAAAGTAATTGTGGAATATATTATTCTAAACTTCTTAAATTAGATCAAATTTAATTTTATAGACATAATTTATTTTTGTTTAGAGACAATATATTTAATAATTCTATAAAAAAATAGTGCAATAATTAGAGAATAAATAGAAAGTAAACACAATGCATAATTTTCATTTTGATGCATAATTTATCTAATATATGAATATAGACACATAATCGTTGGTAGACCTCCTGCTGTCAACATCCTTTACCCAATCTGAAAATCATATATCTATGAATATCCAAAGCTGCAAGACAACAAGAGTGCCTTAGAAAATCAGGGATTTCGAAGAAGTCTTCTGCACAAGCTCGGTTGGAAAGTGACTGAAAACAACTTATCGACCATGTCGCTTTATGACTATGACAGCGTTAAAGTTTTGCGAGAGTACACAATACACAATTTTGATGTCTATTGAAAACCTATGCATCTAATACTTTGCTTCCTAATCACTGGTAGACCTCCTGCTGTTCGACATCCTTTATCCAATCTGAAATTTAAATATCCATGAATATCCATTGAAAGCTGTAAGATAAAAATAGTGACTTATTAATCAATCTGTATCCGATATATTTTAGTAAGACTAGGAGAGAATCAGGCATTTAGAAAATTAGGGCTTCCGAAGAAGTCTTTCAACAAGCTTGGTTGGAAAGCGACTGAAAACTACTTACGACTATGACGGCATTAAATTTTAGCCAGAGTACATTGAGCTTCTTCACGGGTCACCTAAGAAATGTCACAGAAGCTTCCTACTACTTACATAAATGTATAGTAAAATTTGTCATCATCATTTGAATAGATCAATATCAGTGATTCATTTAGTGGTCAGCTACAATGATATGGGAATATTGTTTTCATTAGAATGATTTCTTATCTTTATATAAGAATGTGGGGAAAGGGGCAGAGGAGCATATATAAAAATAGAGTAGAAAATTCAAAGAATAGAGCAAACTAATATTTGCATACAACAATAAAAGAGACAAATAAAATGCATATGACTATTGTCTACAACACATAGTAAATGCACAATAGCAAGTAAACAATTTTAGATTTATATATAAGTACTAAAACTGAGACAATTTTAGCATAGCTTTTCTACTCTGGGTTTCTTTCTCGTTTCTACAGAGCTTCGTTTCTTCTCTTTTTCAAAATGACAACAATGAAATATTAAAAGCTAAAAAGCTACAATGGAGAAAGAGGAATAAAATAATATATTATTAAAACCCACAAAGTTTGCAAAACTTAATGAGGAGTTAATGCAGCATAATTACAAATCTCCTGAAATATTTCTTCAAAAAAATTCTCATTAATATGTCGTTAATGTTGATACAGAGGCTTAGCTGGAGAGGAATGGCACAATTAATGAGTTGAGATTATATTTCTAATACTCCCCCTTAATCTCAACTAGCTGACATTCTTCCCAAAAATTTCCAGAGCATCCACCTTCACAAAAATTTCTAGAGCATCCATCTTCATTTCCAACATTCTTCTCAAAAATTCCTGACACATTCATCTTCATTCAAAATTTATAGCACATCAACCTTCATTTCCAGCATTCTTCTCAAAAAAATTCGGTGCATCTATCTTCACTTATAGTTCTGAAATTTCTAGCACATCTTTTTTCAGCATAGACAGCCAAACAACTTCTCAAATATTCAAAAGCATCTTTTCCCAATGGTTTAGTGAAAATATCATCAAATTGATCTTCTGATGTACAAATCTCTAAACATATTTCTTTGTTATTCACTAGCTCTCTTACAAAATGGTATCTAGTGTCTATGTGCTTGCTTCTTTTATGAAAAATATGATTTTTAAATAATGCAATGGCTGAGTTATTATCACAATAAATCTTTGTTGCTTCGTCTTGTTTATGCATCAACTCAACTAGCATTCTTCTCATCCATATCACTTGGCATGTTGTTGTTGTGGTTGCCACATACTCCGCTTCTATTAAATAAAGAGTGACAATGGGTTATTTCATTGAAGCCCATGATACAACTCATGTTCCAAAATGAAAAACATAACCGTATGTAATTTTTCTATCATTGATATTGCCAGTACAGTCACTATCCATGTATCCAATAAGTTTGAATTCATCTACAACTGAATATAAAATTCCATAGTTCTTAGTTCCACAGACATACCTCAGTATCCTTTTTCCAACTTACCAATGAGAGTCTTTTGGGGACTCCATGAACCTTGAGATAAGGGTCACACCATACATGATGTCAGGCCATGTGGTAGTCAAATACATGAGACTACCAACCGACCTTTTAAATAATCTAGGATCAACTAATGAACCATCATCTTCTTTGTGTAACTTCTATCTTGTTACAACTGGTGTAGGGGCTGGTTTGTAGTTCAACATATTAAATCTTTTCAGCACGTCACTTTCATATTTTGATTGAGAAATAAAAATTCCATCTGCTGATTGTTTAACTTCTATTCCTTAAAAATATTTCATAAGACCAGGATTGGTCATCTCAAACTCTTTCATCATAGCTTCCTTAAAGGAACTTATAGAATGGTCTCCCATAAAAATCAAATCATCTATATAAAAATAAACTATCAACATTTTACCTTCTTCATCCATCTTGATATATAAAGTAGGCTCACTACTACACCTACCAAAACCATTCTTAATTAAATAAGAATTAATTAGACTGTACCATGCTCTAGGAGCTTGCTTGAGTCCATAGGACGCCTTTCTTAGCTTGTATACCTTGTCTTCATGACTTGAAACTTCAAATCCTTATGGCTGCTCCACATAAACTTCCTCTTCAATAAAGCTTCCTCTTCAATAAATCCATTTTAAAAAGTAGATTTTACATCCATTTGAAAAACATGCCACTTCTTTTGGGCTGCAATGGCCAAAATAGTTCTTACCATATCCAAGCAAGCTATAGGTGCAGATGTTTTATTGTAATCAATACCAGGTTTCTGAGTGAAGCCTATAGCAACCAACCTTTCCTTATGCTTCAACACATTTCCATCCATGACATGCTTTGTTTTGTAAATCCATTTTACACAAGTTTATGACATCCTTTCTTTGTGGGCGATCCACCAACTCCCAAGTGCCATTATTTTCAATAGCTTCAATCTCTTCATCCATAGCTTTAGTCCATACTTCAACCTTTATTGCTTCATCAAAAAACATTGGATCAACAACTTCTGAAACAGGGAAATCTTTAGTGGCAAATCTTCGCCAATTGGCAAATTCTAGGAATAGGCCAAGTCATGTCCATTCACCAATGAGTTTTTTCATGAGGCATATTTAAGTAAAAAAATTGCCATTTTCAAACTACGCATTTCAATTGGACCGACTAATATTTTCTCCTGGAATTCCGAAAGCATTTAATAAAACACCTACATATTCGCCAATACTATTAAAACAACATTGTATCAAGACCCATTTTGCCAATTAAAATTTACAAATAGTTTCTTTTGAAGATCCATTTCGCCAATTAAAATTTATAAATAGTTGCTCATGAGGACCTATTTCGCCAATAACATAAACAAATAATTACATTTGAGGACACATTTCACCTTGAAAATTACAACGTATCATTTTATAAGCAAGCAAAATTCGCCAAATATTTAATATACCATTTAAAAATCCCATAGAATTCGCCAAATATAGAATAATGGATTGATATAAATACAATTGAAAGTGTCATTTATTCTTAATTTCTTACACATTTTGTTCGGTTATGATGTTCTACTTCTCCATTTAGAACTAGAAGTCAACGAATTGCGAAGCCGAAAATGTAGACTTAAAAGTTGAGTGATCATTTCTTCATAGTGTTATTAGTTATAATAATACATTTTCTTAGTGATTATTTCTCTTTTCCATTGTTGCTTGAAAAAAGTGAACCTTAGAACCAAACTCTGAAGTTTCAAATTTTTTGAAACCTCCGACCCACCGAGTAGAAAAGGTGAGTGATCATTTCTTCATAGTGTTATTACTTATAATAATAAAATTTGTTTATCTCTTTTCCATTCTTGCTTCAACAAAGTGAACCTTAGAACCAAGCTATGATGTTTTGAAACCTCTGACCCACATAGTAGAAAGATGACCAGGAAAGACTTGCAACTCAACAAAGTGAACCATCAAAAAAGTCGGAGAATCGGTAAGTTATGAAAATTTAGAACTCTGCGACAAGGTTATAAAACTCCGAGGACTAGTGACTAAGGTTAGGAAAATCCAAATTTTTTATATTGTATTCAATGGTATTGAATTTGATATGTGATTCTGTATCATTTTTAAAAAACAACACCTATCACACTACTTATAAATTCCTATTACATTTCCATTCACAAAATCTTTGATAAATAACTGAAAAGAATATTATTAATCAATTCCTTGAACAAAAGCTAATAGTTCAACATCCATAACTTATAAGTTATAAGCGAACAAAAGCTAACAGTTCAACATAAATAACTTATAAAGGCATCCAATATCCACCCAACTTAAATAATAAAATATTTAAAAACTACCAAATCACCTAAATTATACTGAGAAATCCTTACACATCCAGTGCCATAAAATCTTTATTGACAGATAAACATTCCACGACAATGAAACTATCCAAAAATCTATCAATCTCATGTAAATAGAAATAGAACTTCTAAAAGAAAGATAACAACTAAACCAATATCACTGCACTCTGCAAAAAATTTATTGATAGATAATAACACCATAGCAATATAGAAAAATTATATCATCTATCATCCCAATAATAGATATCACACTAGCAAACATTCATTATAAATAAAATAAATCCATACACCATAACTCAAAGATTATGCATGCATAAACTCCACCAATGTCTTCTATATCAAAATAACAGATAATAGCCAAAATAATAGAGTTTTCCCTAATGAGTAAATCAAATTTTTCTCAAAAGAGCCTAATCACATCAGTTGAACCAATATTTAAACATAGCCAATGTCTTTGGTAACGGTTTCTTGAAAGTAAACATATCAAAAATTAAAAGAAGTCATTAACTTAAAAGTGCCAACTTTAAAGAAAGTATATGAAAATGCTAAAAATAAACTATGCATCATTCCTAGCCACTTCAACTTCATCAGCTTTCGGCTCCTCGTTCTCTCCTTGTCGCAACAAATTCTCTTGCATCTTCATTTTGGCTTTATATTCCTTGTACCTAGTAATGATTGCAAAAATCTCCTTGCTGCCTGGTGTCAATGTGATCTGAAGCCCAGTTCTCCATTTTTTGAGAGCAACTTCAGACTCGTTCAGTGTGTCAGACCTCCTTTCTACTTCAGCTTTAAATTTTTTGAGATAAAGCTCCAGCCTCCCAAGCTTTGAGAAAGATTCTTTAGTCATCGTAGCAGGATGTGCTACTTCTCTGTTGAAGACTTCTCTAAAATTTGAGTAATTTCTTTTGTGTCCAAAATTTTCTCATCAAAATCATCTATTATCTTCACCTACAGATCATGAAAGTTCCCCTTGATTTCTCCTAACATATCCAAATACTTCTCCAACACTTCTGTGATTTCCTTTACCAGGTCATCATATATGTTTAGTTTCCATTTAAGTGAATCAAGCCATGAAGGATCTAATTCCTTTGGATCACTAACAATTTGTTCATTTACCAACTTCAATCGATCCATGGAAATTAACTCTTTCATTTCTTCCAAAACTACATACAACTTGGTTTGATCGTTTCTAACCTGTTGCAGTTCTGCTATTAATCCTTTTCTTTTATCAACAATGTCAGTGTAGGAAATCACATATTTACTAATAAAAAATATAGCTTCCTGAGACAATTCTTCAATCCACTCACTAGCAGCCTTGGAATAATTTAGATTTTTCTTAATCAATTGCATCACAGACTCATCAATAACTCTTTCTTGGGAACTAGAAGCCTTAGTATACAAAAAGGGAGAAACAATGGAAGAGATAAAGTTTTTGAAATCCAAAATTTGAGATTGCAATTTTACCCTTTCTTTCCTTTCTTCTTTTACCCGCTTGGCTAAAGCATTGACTAAGTAACTAGCATGATATACATCACTTTCAAGTGTCTAGGTACCAATGTCAACATGTATAATTTTATAATCATTTGTGATTATCTTATCATCATCTACATCTTTTAAAGGTTCTGCAATTTCTAACACCTGATTACCAGAGACAACATCATTCAGAATTCTTGACATTTTTTGGGCTTTCTTGGGCCCTAAGGAAGATTGGAGTAATTTTTTCATTGTATCTACTACAGCCCTAGTGGATGTCGTAGGAGTGTATTTCCTCTTCTTTTCTACTGCTTTCCTCAACCATACTAGAGAATTTTCTATTAGATTGGGGGCTTTATCACTTTGAACAACCTCTCTAGACTTGCTAGGAATAATTGATATGTTTTCTATAGGAGGAGATTGAGAAGATTCTTTAGACAAGGGCGGGAAAGTACTATCTTGAACAATATGCTTAAAGATGCTCTTTGAATCTTCTGACATAGGTTTTCTTTGGACATTTTTCTTTTTAAGAGCAGGGGTGGATGGGTTGTCTTGTTCACATATTGATTTTGATTTAATTGATTTATCTAGATTTTCACCATCACCCCCAGATTGTGAATTGGTGCTAGAAGACTTGATGAATATCCTTGCCGATGATGTACCTCTAGGGACTACTTGGCTAGATCCTTGATCATTTTTCTAGGATGATTTTGGTTCATGAACATAACCAACAACCCTACACCATTTTCCCTCCAACCAATCCTAAGTCCTTTTGAGTACTGTTTCGGCCCGTTTACTCATATATAAAACTTCATCTTTATCCTAGTCAACTCTAGGATGTGATTTATCAGGCAACTTCTTGTATTCAGGATCAAGAACCATCAAATCTTCAAAAACATTTTTAGGAATTTGGAAAGAGAGACCAAAAATTTGTATATGCTCAAGGGTTAACCTCATATGGTCCCTTCTGAAAACTTCATTTTCATCAGCACAATCTTCCCAGAAATCTTCGATTGAAGGTTGGTGTTGATACGAACTAGAGGCATACAAATTTTTTCTCACAAATCCCTTGTTGTCAAAATTAGTTCTTACAAACAAGTACTGGAGATTGTATTCTTTGAGAATCCTTTCAACATTCCTCACCATCTGATTACTTTTGCAAGAGAAAGAATGGGTAACTAATGGGAAGGTATACCCTTGCTTTCCCATATTCATGTACTTTATATTTACTATGGCCATTTGTCTGCAGACCTCCAAAAATACCAGTAAATCCTTAGGGTACTTAGGCAATTGTGGAGCCTTCTTGTAACCTCCAATTCTCAAATAAGAAAAACTATCAAACTAGATATAAAAACTTACAAACTTCAACACTAGAGATTTTGATTCAGGGGAAAAACGCATTTCAGGGTTTCCATCCAACTTTCTCCCAACTTCCATTAAAAAGGAATCATTAACAAGACAATATTCTCCCATCCCAACCTGCCTGGTAAATTGCGCATAACACTTATACATAGGCATTGCAGGACTTGGTGGTACTTGTGGTTTCAACCCTGGCCAATAAGCTCTTTGACTAGCAATGATATATATCAAACAAGAACACAGATGAAAGGTAGCAATCTTCTGAAAGTTAACTAATTGCTCATGCAAGTGAAAGAAAATTATCTCGGCCCAATCGATAAACACATTATCATCACAGATAAGTAAAATGAACTAACACATCCAGTCTTCAAATAATTCAACTTGTGCATTCCCAATGATACGATGAAGTAAAGAAATAACATCAAAAATTTATGCTTTAAAATGTGTCCTCTTAAGTTTATTGGGCAATTGAGACTTACCTTTCTTCTTTGATTTTAACCACCCTTTGGCCATAGAATTTTTACATCAGGTTTCATTTGTCCTTAAATATTCGTTAGCTGTTACAACAGATATCGCATTTACGGGTGCCTTCTCTAGAATTCCCAATGCTTGAGAAACGACCTGGGGAAATTTTTTAGCTATAATAGTTCTGTCTACGGCCTTGATTTCTTGAGTTTCAGGAATGTACCTTCTCGCACATGCAACAATCAGGTCAACACTCAACACTACTTTTGGAAAACCTCTGACCTGAGCTAGTCCACTTTTGAACACCTTCACATCTATAGCAGATTTTTCTTTATTGTCCAGACGTGCCCAAAATTCTTCCAATTTAAAAAGTCCTAGCTCTGTATCCCTCACACCGAGCCAACGATTTCAATTTCAGCCTACATGAGCTCACTATGCCTAACGAGATGCTTGAATTCCTGAAGAAATAATAGCAGTAGGTATGCTTGAATGTCTGAGAAAAATACGCCACCCACGTATGTCGTTATTGTTGATAGGACATGCTTTAAATGCGACATTCAATTTCATACCTCAAAAAGATAGCCTTTAAACCTACATGCTTTTGGAAATTCCTGAAAAGACAACTCAAGTTCATTCCATACATAGCGTTCAATGAGATGTCAGATGATGGCGACTTTGAAAGGAAATGTCTGAGAAAAAATACGCCACCTTCAAGGCCAAACCATATAAAATGAAAAGATGTGCAATCAATGTGGAGTAAAATGAGAGTGCAGGCTAAATGTCTAAGAAAAACTACGCCACTCACGTATGTTGTTATTGTTGATAGGACGTGCTTTAAATGCAACATTCAATTTCATACCTCGAAATGATAACCTTTAAACTTGTATACTTTTGGAAATTCCTAAAAAGACAACTCAAGTTCATTCCGTACATAGCGTTCACTGAGATGTCAGGAAAGATAAGTCCATCATGTCGCGTGGTCATTGAAACTTGGAACCTCAAAACTAAAGTCTGAAGTTTCAATGTTTTCAAAACCTCCGACCCATCAAATTCAACTAAATCCACACACCGTAACTCAAAGGTTACGTATGCATGAACTTAAGTTACTCAACAAAGTGAACCAGGTTGGGGAATCGGGTAGTTATGAAAATTTAGAACTCCGCGACAATGCGACATGTCAAATGGTTATAAAACTCGAAGGCCTAGCGAATAAGCTTGCTTTGCTCCCTTGAAGTTGAGTCTACAACGATACATCAAATGTTCTATCGAACCGTTGAGTAATTTATGATATAAATATTAAACATGTGTTTTAAAGTTTTTTTACTTTTAACCATTAATAGCACTAAGCACAGTAACACTTAACGTTGCAATTGCAAAGGACTTAATAAAAGGAATTACAATGTCACATTAATATAATAAGAGCACAACCATTAATAACACAGTAAAACTTAACGTTGCAAAGGACTTAATAAGGAATTACAATGTCAAATTAATAGCACAACCATTTACTTTATTAAATCTGTAGGCAATTATTTTTTTTTGCTAGGTAAAACACTACTAGGGGCAGCACCCTATATTGATTATCAAAAAAGGATTACATGAGTATCTATTTTTCAAAAAACCACCCTAAAGGCATTTTTTGTCAAGTGACCTTCCTTGATCAGCTATCCCACCCAAATTTTCATGCATTACA
This sequence comes from Sequoia sempervirens, assembly GCA_007258455.2. Classification (NCBI taxonomy): domain Eukaryota; kingdom Viridiplantae; phylum Streptophyta; class Pinopsida; order Cupressales; family Cupressaceae; genus Sequoia; species Sequoia sempervirens. The sequence goes on along the minus strand of VDFB02355820.1, from coordinate 11,051 downwards.
AAATTGGCGTGAATTTAAGTATAGGCACTCCAAGACTCGGGACTGACTCAATTACCCTATTACTATTACTATTTATATTCAACAACAAAAAGTTGAAATCATACCCAACTAGACTTTATCATTCATCATCATCCTCTTCATCATCATCATCCTCTGACTCTATGTGTTTCAGGTACGCCTTGCAATTTGCAATCACCGGGCAGTCTGCTCCACATTTTTGGTGTGTTGGGCTTTTGGCCTTTTCCTCTGGGTCCCTGGGATCATTCACAAGCCATTCTTCCCCATCTCCAAGGTCCCAATCATCATCATCACCTACTACAATTTCCTCTGCCAAACCTTCATCCTCCACGCATCTCATTGCCCACCCATGCGGGAGATTGGTCGTCAGCTTTGTTGCCCTAAGGAGAAAGAAAATGCTATGGTCCCTTTCTACCCACTATTTTTCAAATTCTTTTGGGTCGATGGTTCAAACCAAAGGAAACTTCATTACCTCTCTCCCTCTCATCCACATCATGTAGTAGTTATGTGGCATGGGGATTTTCCTATTCTCATCCACATTATCTAGCGTCACGTCAATGTCACCCAACAATGCGTGCACGAAGACCATTTGGGTCAATTTTTTTCTTATCTCTTTCGAGACTCCCATATGCAAAAGGACTGCTAAGAACATTGTTGGAATCTTCGTATTTGTTCTGGCTCTGTGACAATCCTTCAAAAATTCTGGCCCAACCACCTGCTTGGTTGCCCAGAGAATGAGTGGATGGGTCGAAATCATCAGCCCCTGTAGTCGCTTATTGGTTATTTCCCCTTTGAAGGCCTGCAGTTGCTTCTCTATGTCCAACACAAGCGGCGTTTCCATTTTACTCCTCGCCCACAACTCACCTTTCTGGAATTTTCTACCACTACTTTGAATTTTGCAAATGGAATGTGATAAATGGCTACTTACTCCACCTTTGCATGCAATTAATACTTAATTTCTCAAAGGAAAAAAAAAATGATTTGAATAACTCTTTACTGTAAATTTATAACCATTTATTTATTACAACTGAATTACAATGTCACATTATTACTATAACTATTACCTACCCTATTTAATAAATTATGGGCCACTAGTGTCGCTACCAGCCTGATTCGCGCAAACCAAAAAACCAACTTAGTCAATTCGTGTATCTTAAGCATTACATGTACAATTAAAAATTAAAATGTTTAATTTGATTGACGTCTGGCTACATGCAAATTGTACCTCAATCTAACAAGCTGTCAAAATCAACAGACTCTAGTCAGCACTACCAATTCCACTCAAATGATATGAAATCATTGCAAATCATGTTTCATTAAATCTATAGCAACTACAATTGTCCATTGAAAATTCATCGAATAGTAGTGGTCCATAATGTTGCGTGGTCGTTGAAACTTAGAACCTTAGAACCAAAGTCTAAAGTTTCAAAGTTGTCAAAACTTTTGACCCACCAACTACATAGATGACCATGAAAGAATTGCAACTAAGGTTAGGAAAAGTACCAAAACCTTGACTTTGGTGAATTAAGATAGGAAAGGTGGCAAGGACGGTGCATTTATGAAGTGAAGATCATAGGAAGATTTTAGCAAGTGGACATGACTAGAGGGTCGATTAACTGTCAAAAAATATTTAATTTATATTTTTTTATATAAATATTATTGATTTTATTAATCATACATATTAAACAAATGTTATAAAATAAATGTTGTTGATTTTTTTTATAGTTTAATCCTTAAATTGATCTATCTTAAAACATAAATTATTTGTAAAAGGAAAATAAAATTTCAACATGCTCACCAATAAAACCAAGTTACCAAATGTTGTATTATCTTGAAAAAAAAATTGAGAATCACTGTAAACAAAATGCTATTATATACTTTATATTTATCTTCATCCATCAACTACCAAAAATATTCCAATTTTAAACTAATGCTATAAAATATGCTTTAGATTTATGTTCATCCATCAGACCATCAACTACCAAAAAAGATGATTAACTAGCACAGTTTCCATTTCCAACATATCAAATTATCCCTAATCTACCCGCCTAAAATCCAGGCATAACCCCTAAAAAATAAAATCACAGACAAGATTTAGTATAGTAATCTAATTTTTTTTAAAAAATTGTACTACTTAGACTCCTTCGATGAATTACCCATCTTCATCTTCTTCCTCGGATGTAGACCCTTCTTTTCACACATCTCTGCTCTAGCGATGTCTTTGGGATTCTCTATGGCCTCCTCAACCTCCATTAGCTCAATGCATATTTTGAGTGCTTGCCACCCATGCTTCGCACCTTCTTGCCACAGATCTTTGGTGTGTCCTTTTGGCCACCTGATAAAGAGATGATATAAATCTATGAGCTTTGGGCCTCCACCATCCATGCCTTCAACCTTAACAAGCCCCACTCCTGGTATCGCTTGTTCCAGAATGCCTTCCTTATCCTCTAAAAAATATTTGTGAACTAGAGTTCTCATGACTTTCCTCACTACATCCACCAGTTCTCCTAAGTCCAGACCCCAAGCCATGACCAACGAATAAATATCCATTTTGATCCTATATTTGTGCTTTAATTTTTCAAAGCCATTACCCAAAATAAATTGAACTACTTGCGCCACCTGCACATCCTTGAAGAGAAATAAACCTCGCAGTCGCTTCATAGACGCTTTGCCAATGAAAGGGTCTAGCTTCCTCCGTGATGTCAAGGTGAAACTGGCCTCCATTGTTTCTTTGGTTCAGTTTCTATGGAAACTTCCATGCATCATTCGCTTACTAAACAATGTTTAATTCGCCAATGTTTTTTTCTAGCTATTCATATGGTATTAATCCACGCCGCTGCCTAGTACCACAACCAATTTGAGAATTTCAATACAATAAATGAAAGGTAGAGTACTTCGATGCATTGAAAAGAGAGAATTAAATGTCTCAACCACTAAATTTTGAAAATCTAACGGTTCTAGTGTTATTCCGGAGGTTTCAGTTCACAAGTCTAGTGCTTCAAGGATTTACTTCTAGAATGCATCTATAGCCGTCCATCGAAAATTGATCGAACAATCCCTCTTTTAAAAAAAACTTTATGCGTGCATAATTTAAAATGGGGACATCGCTAGGTTGATGAGACTTCATTTTCGGGATTAAAGAGGATTAATATTTAAGGCTTTGTCATAAAATATTATTTTTTGTCGGCGTAAGCAATATTAAGCGGTAAATAAAATGAGGATGGTGATAGACCTAAATAGTTAATAAAATATCAACCATTGATTTAAAATCCTACTTGGTTCTAATTAATTCTATAGGTTTCAATTCACAATTCTAGTGCTTGAGATATATAGGAATGCAACTACAATGATCCATTGAAAATTCATCGAATGGTCCCTCTTTTAAAACAAACTTTATGCAGCATAATTTAAAATGGGGCCATGTCAGCTGGAGTTAAGCGAGAGACTTCGACCCTCGGGATTAAAGAGATGTTAAGAATTAAGGCTTTGTCATAAAATATTTTGGTTTGACTTAGGAAATATTCGCTTGATGAAAGCAAAGGAGGATTACAACAAACCTAAATAATTAATAAAATATCAACCATTGATTTTTGGAAATCTAACGGTTCTAGTGTAATTCTGCAGGTTTCAATTCACAAAATTTCTAGTGCTTGAGAGATATACTTCCAAAATGCAACTACAGTCGTCCACCGAAAATTCATCGAATGGTCATGGTCCATAATGTCGTGTGGTCACTGAAACTTCGAACCTTAGAACCAAAGTCTGAAGTTTTGAGGTTTTCGAAACCTCCAACCCACCGACTACAAAGATGACCAAGAAAGACTTGCAACTAAGGTTAGGAAAATTTGCACCAACACTTCGCCAATGCATTTTTTTATTAGTTTCATATTATGTTTAATTCGCCAATGTGTTTTTCTTAATCATTTGAAAATAGGTTTAATTTTCCAATGAATTTTATTTTTTCTGGTTTGAAAATAGGTTTAATTCGCCAATCAAAATATTTTATTGGTTTGAAAGTAGATTTAATCGCCAATGGAAAAAAATTAGTGGTTTTAAAAAATTGCATTTTTCTAGGATTTTCCACCGGACTTCTAGCGATTAGAAAAGATTAGTAGCGGACATTAGTATTTTTTTTCACAAAAAGCAATTTTTTCCACTAATATTAATATTTTCTTGGGAAGTATACAAGATTCACCAGGATTTTACACCTTCGCCGAGGGGGGGGTTTCTTAAAGTTTTCCCTATTCTAAAAATAAGGCAAAAATAGAAAAGGAGTTTGATATTTGAAAATTAAAATCAGATTCATAGATATCTCTTAAATTCCTTGTTTTATGCTGCAATAAACTTGCCAATGTAGGATCTGATGAGTTGCTTCTACTAGCTAAATTTGATGGACTTTCTAATGGTGCTATGGCTGGTGTTCCTTGTGGAGTTTGTTGTATGGGGGAAATTTTTTGATTTCTTGAAAGTCTTGCTGTAGAAGGAGGTGTATCTTGTGCTATAACATGTGTTCCATGTCCGAGAGTGGAAGGAGGTATTGCTTGAAGAATACCTTGTTGTTCTAACACTTCATTAGTCATATCATCATGTGAATCAACTACTGCTATACTTATTATTTTTTCTACACTTCCATCCCATGCTTCATTCTCCATAAATTGCACATCTCTGTTGATTATGACTTTTCTTGTATTGGGATTAAACAACTTGTAAGATTTTGTATCTTCTGAATACCCAAAAAAAAAACATTTTTCACCTTTGTTATTCAACTTCCTTCTTAGCTCTTCAGGAAAATGATCATATGCAATGTAGCCAAAGACTTTGAAGTGTGAAACACTATGCTTTTTACCACTCCAAGCCTCTTGAGGAATCACATTCCTTACACTTTTAGTTGGACATCTATTTAAAATATAAACACCAGTTGCTACTACTTCAACCCAATATTCATTTGGTAAATTCTTTGACTTCAACATACTCCTTGCCATATCCATGATAGTTCTATTTATTCTTTTAGCCACACCATTTTGTTGAGGTGTGTAGCGGGCTGCAAATTGTTTGTGAATACCATGTTGTCTGTAAAAATTTAGAAAATCATTAGAACTATACTCACCACCTCTATCATTTCTTAATAATTTGATGTAGTAACCACTTTGTTTCTCTACAGGAGCCTTGAACTATTGAAAGACTCCAAAAGCATCATATTTATGCCTCAAAAATTAGACCCATGTCTTCCTTGTATAGTCATCAATGAAAGTTAGAAAATATGTACAACCTCTAATGGAAGGAGTTTACATTGGTCCACATATATCAAAGTGAATAGTCTCAAGAGGTTTACAAGCTCTTTCTAATTTTCTAATAGGGAAAGTATTTGTATGTTGTTTACCCAAGATGCATCCTTCACATACTCTTTCCAATTTTTGAATCAATGGCAATCCGTTAACCATATTCTTTCTATGCAACAAATTCAAACCTCCAAAGTTTAAATGACCAAATCTCAGATGCCATAACCAAGATTCATTCTTTACAATTGACTGAAAGGCTATTTATATAGTTAGACTATCATTTTGTTCATCTTTAGTTCCAATTTCTACTTTTTTGGAGCAAACTTGTTCTTTTCTGGAGCAACTTTGTTCTTTTCCAGAGCAAATTCGAGAGACATTCTAAAAATTTCTAGAGCTAGCTTGAGAGTCATTTTGAGATTTTTCTACCTTAAAATTGCTCCAACTTGTGTATTTTATGACATATGATGAGCTTCAACTGCAGTTCTTTTGATATCAGGTTTCAACCTCAAAGGGAACATTTTATTTCTTGTCATTTGTACCTCTTCTATTAGCTGAGTACTGGGAGATTTATCAACAATAGCACATGCATTATTCTTCATATAAATTCTATATCCTTTTTACACTAACTAACCAGTACTCATCCAGATTATACTTCAGACCAGCAACATAAAAAACATTATGAATGACCTTTTTCTCCCCCTTTTTGGTTAGAATATCAAGAATCCCTTTTCCCATAACATTCATTTGATTATTGTTCCCAAGAGTGACATTTAAAGTAACCGATTTATCCAAGCTAGAAAATAACTCTAGATTTCTAGACATGTGATTGCTACAGCCAGAATCTAAATACCAAATATCATTTGGACTCTCTTGAGCCATATTGCATTCAACCAGTGATTTTGTAGAAATTGCTTCAACAATCTTTGTGCATGCAATAAACAAAGAACTTTTTGTAGAATTTTCTTGAAAATTTTGATTTTGTCTTCCTTGATCATGTTGTTTCTTTTTGCATTCAGAAGAGTAGTGACCATACCTCTTACAATACTAATGACATTGAACATGTGACTTGTCTTGTCTTTGACCAGTTGAATGATTGTGAGAGTGATCATTATTATGTCCTCTTCCACCTTGGTTTGTAGGATTACTGCTACGTCCTCTAAATGTGTTTCTTCCTCTACCCCTAGGAGTGAATATTCCTTTACCTCTTCCATGGCTTATTGAAGCTTGAGATGAGAATGCATTTTCTATGGAAGAGTGTGATTTTTTCAACCTATGTTCATGATTTATCAAAGAGGCATGCAACTCATCCATTGTCATTTGAGTTAAATCCTTAGTTTCCTCTATAGCAACAACTAAAGGATCAAACTTAGTAGGAAAAACTCTTAGCATTTTTTCAACTATTCTTGTCTCTTCTATTGTTTCCCCATGTGATTTTATTTGATTCACAAGCCCAACAACACGTGTTAAAAATAATTCTATAGAATTTGAATCTTTCATATTTATATTCTCAAAATCCCTTCTAAGCAACTGGAGTTTTGCAGTTCTAGCTTTATCCTTACCTTAATAAGTTGTTTGTAGTGTATCTGATGCCTCCTTTAGTTGCTTTGATGTTGCTACTCTTTGGAGTATGATTTCATGCATTGCTTGATGAATGTAGAAAAAGGATTTTCCATCTTTCTTCCTTTGCTCTTTCAAGAGATATTTTTCTGCCTGAGTGAGTGCATTATATGCAACTTGGTCTGCTGGTTCCACATAACCATTCTCAACTATCTCCCAAACACTCTGAGACTGAAACAAGGCTTTCATGGTTAATGACCAATACTCATAATTTTTGCCTATGAAAATGGGGGTTTGAAAACTAGACAAGGACGCACCAGATGTGGAAGCTATGGAAGTCATTAATGGTTGTCAAACAAAAAATGAGAAGACCTAGGAAAATACAGAGACAAAGGGTTTAAAGAAAAGCTCTAATACAAGATGTGGGAAAGGGGCAGAGGAGCATATATAGAAACAGAGCAACAAATTCAAAGAATAGAGAAAGCTGAGATTTGCATACAACAATAAAAGAGACAAATAAAATGGATATGAATGTTGTCTACCACACAGAAAACACATAGCAACAGGTAGACAATTTCATATATATATATATATATAGTCCCAGTTTTAATACTTATATATATATATATAAGTATTAAAACTGGGAAAATTTCAGCAGAGCTTCACTGCTCTGGGTTTCTTTCTCCTTATTCTTTCTACAGAGATTTGTTTTTCTTCTTACTTCTCTTTTTCAAAATGACAGCAATGCAATATTAAAAGCTAAAAAGCTATGGTGGAGAAAGTGGAATAAAATAATAATAATATTATAACCCACAAAGTGTGCAAAACTTAATGAGGAGTTAATGCAACATAATTACAAATCTCCTGAAATATTTATTCAAAAACTTTCTCATTAATGTGATTAATGCTGATACGGAGGCTTAGTGGGAGAGGATTGGCACAATTAATTAGTTGAGATTATATTTCTAACAAGGAAAAGGGAAAAGAGTAATAAAATGGCAGGGTAATGCTCTCATAACATAAATTAGCCATCCAAAAAAGAAAAAAATATATTTGCATTCTGCAAAGCCATACCTTTGACCATCTAAGCCCATCCAATTGTTCCTAATTTTTTATCCATAAAAAGTAGACCATGTGCTTGCTATTCATTACAAGAAAGTGTTAGCAGACCTGGAATTTTACAACAATTATTCCTCGTGTTTTTTGAAAAATATCACTTTAGAAGGTGGAATTTTACAACAACCTTCTAATATTATGATCATGGCTTGTTTTATCTTTCTTTTTTGTAAAACATATTATCCTTTTTTCATAGGGATAAATTCAAATAAGCCATCGTTCATTAAACCATAAACTATAGATAATTTTTTATTTATGTACTTCTTGTATAACAAGTTTTTGGATTTTTATGGAGTTCTTGAAGAGATCTTGGCTTCCAATGGGATTTCCTTATTAGAATCTTTAGACCCAGTGGGACTTGTAGTAATTACATAAATCATAGATGAAAATAAAATCATTAAGATGGATGTTGTAGAGCATATTTGATCAATAGTGAAAGTGGAGCAAGGGGTCAAAATTGATATTGCAAAACTCATAAAACCAATGACCATCTTCAAAACTTCCAACAAAAATTGATGATTTAAATGTTTCAAACAATTCACACATGGAACCTTGGACATTGTCAAAACAACTTGCAAAATGGCTATTGTTCCAACATTTAATAGGAAGAATGAGGTCATAAGCCCTTGCTTTTGCCCCTCATGAAAATGTTTCAAACCTTTAATGGCTCCAACTCTAATGAGTATTGTCTAGTTGAAAGAGTAGCAAATGGAGTCTCCAATAGAAAAGAGATTATATAGTTTCTAATCTACTTGGTGAGTGAGAAGTCTATCTTGAAGGCCTCTCAAATAACACACGATAATTATTTGTAAATTGTGGGTTAGGTTCAATTTCAACATGGTTGTGGAAGCAACACAAAGGTTGTCATCATACTTAGTGTAGAGGTTGCTACAATTGACATTTACACTATTGGACCGTGCACTTTAGAACTTGTAGACTTGGCCTTAAACCTATGATCAAGATATCAAAATTACAAGATTTAATCCTATTAGCATTAAAAATTGGATGGAAATCCTTTAAACTTGTGTCTTTCCTATTGTTAATTGCTCCCAAAATTCTCAAGATATCTAAAATAAAGCATCGATTCTAAGACTATTTGAGAATTTCTATCAATTGTATAGGATTCAATGAAGGAGTATGAGAAAGAGATAAAATGTCCAACAAAAGAACAACATATGGCATTCTCTACTAGACACATGAATTACAGAACCAAAAGAATGAACACCTAGTCAAGGCTTTAGATGAAAATTAGCAACGACAACACCTCGACCCAAAAAAATTGCATACCAGTAAAGGGTAGGCTTCCAAGGAACAACCTTTCCTTGTGAGTTACTAAGTTTAGAACCAAAACCTCTTTTAACTCATTCTGAAAAAGGATGAAAAGTGTTTGATTAGATTAAGAACCTATTATTTATTATAAGTAACTATATTCTTATTTCTCAAAGAAATTGATTATAATCTTATGTAGTTAAATTACTATTCAATTACAATTGATTTACCTTCAAAGAAACAAGATATATATAATACCTTCAAGAAAATAGCCACTATCAAACATAGAAAAATCGAGATTCATTTTATTGCTTTAATTAAATTTTTGTTTTATTGCCTTATATTTTTTATAAGATTTGATTTTTGATTTACTATATTAATTGTTATCATTATCCAACACCACTTGCGACTTGCATTTGTATTGCATGAAATTTTCTAAATTCTTTCAACAAATTTATTTTGTGTGTAAACTACTACCATTTCCTTCCATGAGACTACATTTATGGGGAAGTGGGATGCTTTCTTTTTTTTTGTATTTTTTAATTTGTTGTTTTTATTATCAAGATTTGCAAACAATGCTCCACTTTATAATCTGCAATGTAGAAGTCCCAAATGTATCACAAATTGTTACATGATTCCAAAATAATAAACACCTAATTTTAATGTGTATACTAAAAGTATAATTTATTAATTTAATACCACCTTAAGGCTTTAATCTATGACATCCTTTACATTTGTTGAGGTGCTCTATTATGATATTGTTTTTTACAAGATTTTTATTTAATTTAGATGTGGTTCATTTTTTAATAAATATAAATGTAAGCATGATTTCAATAGGAATATCCATGATATCCACCTGCTTGCTTATGTGTCATTTTTTCTGGTATAATGTGTAGAGCTCAAATACCCATGACCTCGATTGAAGTGGCACACAAACAAAGACTTGGTTTAATTGTCTGCATAGAAAATTTAATGGACTGTGTATATAAATAATATTACAAGCTTTGCTAGTATTTTAGCTTTAGGGGGAGTTTATGCTAATTGAAAATTTTAAAGGTTGAAAAATTAACTCAAAGAAGCTATATCAAATTCTTCGATGAAAATGAGATTATTGAGTCAATCATTGAACCTCTTTAGCTTTTGTCCTTCTTTTCTCAAGAAATCACTTCCACAACAGTTGGGAAAATGATTAGCATCAAAACAAAACAATAAGTATACCCATAACTTTTTCCAAAGAAATCAGACTATCAAACCATTAAAGAAGGATAGTTTAATAGAAAAGCATGTTAATTATTAGCTATGAAGCTTCTACCTCGAGAATCATATGACCTAATGTTGTTGATATTGTTGAACATTTTGAACATGAGTTGAGTGGCACTTCCCTCAGAAGAGAGAAGGGTGCACTCATTCAACAAACAACTGGAAGTCTTTAAATTATTTATTCAATCCAATGAAATGGAACTATCCCTATCTCTCACCCTCTTTCCCTATCTCCCTATTACAAACATAACATGGGCCTATTGGTAGTAGACCCTAAGTATCTCCTTGATTTAGAGGTTTTGATTTAGTCTTTTTTAAATCCCTGTAAGTGGGATTTAAAGCTATCACTTCTCCATTGAGACCTTTGTTCCACAAACAACATCATTTAATAAATGGGCTACTAATTGACTATTGAATAGTCAAAATACTAAGAGGGGGGAGGGTGAATCAGTATTCTATTAAACCATCCAATTATTAACCATCAAATTTCCACAACATCCTTAATAGTTATAAGGAATGAAAGCATGCACAACCCATAATACATACAACACA
>VDFB02355819.1:0-11830 GCA_007258455.2 Sequoia sempervirens | reverse complement strand
TCATAAGAACTGGGTGCAAAGAGAGGAACTGGGAACTAATTTTGAGTAAAACTTAAAATTATTTGAACATGTTTGCAATGGAACCTCTAGTTTCTAACCTTCAGTTAAAGAAACGTAAATCGACTATCAGAAAAATTGATGAACAAAAGTATTGAGCACATAGGATGACTCATCCATTGCGTGAGAATTTAAGACTAGGCAAAGAAACAAGATCCTTGACACAAACACACAACTCTGGGACTCCAGGATCTGAAAAATTGATGAAACTTAGCAAAGAAAACTTAGATACCCTGAATCTAGGAAAGACAGTGATTTAAATCAATGACCATCTAGGTTGAAATAGAACTTTCATTTTACTATTTCCTCTGAAAGTAGCACAATGATGCAAGCAAAATCAAAGGGAAAAAAAGAAAAGGAAGAAAAACAAAGGAGGGGTCCAAATTTTTCCAAGGAGAAAAATGGGATGTGTTGTGAGACTACACAACAATTCCACTACCCTAGAGTGAGCACACATGATTGGGATAACTCACCTAGTGCACAGAATGAGGTTCCACTACCCCATAGTGAACATGCATGGTTGGAATAACTTACCTAGTGGGAAGACTGATGTTCCACTACCCCAAAGTGAGAATGCATGATTGGGATAACTCACCTAGTGGATAGACTAAGGCTTCACTACCCTAGAGTGAGCAATGCATGTTATGGATAAACAACCCCGTTCGACATTGTGTTGAAATGGTTGTGCTTGATCCTTTATTTTTCTTGGCCTTTGATAGGGTATGTCTATGCAACTTTGTTATTTTTGCATACTAAAGTGTCTTGAATGTCTACTTTAGTGTGAGTTTTTCATGTGGGAAAGCACTTACTAAAGTGGTGCAAAAATGTAGTGTAGAAAAAAGTAACCCCTTTTCACACTTAATTTGGGAATAATTGATATAAAATTAACCTAATAATGTCTTGATTTAGTGTTTTAATGTGTTGGACACATTCACATTAAATCTAGAGCCCCTTTTAACAAAATGAACTTAAATTGTACCTTTAGTGTGTTGTAAAGTGTTGTATTACACTTTCACACTTATCTAGGGTTTCATTAATTAATTGCGGTTAATTGTGATTAAATAGTCCCTTTAATTCAAATTTAAGCCTTACTAATTACACTTTTTGAAGGATCCATCTCAATACACAATAGAGATATTGCATGAAATTTAATTTGGAAAATTTGAGCTCCTGAAAATGATGTTAGGAGCCATTCGCCTTTAATGGCAAATGGGTCCTCTCCAGATAGGACACCCCTTTCTTTGCATTTTTGAGCTGGGTTTTTGATGTTATTTCATCCCCTCAAAGCGTGATCCTTGAAAGTTATGTGAGGACCCATTTTCCTTTAGTGTCAAATGGGTTCTCCTCACATATGACACCCCTTTTTAATTTAATTCTGGTGTGATCATGTGACGTAGAGAAAAGGCCCTTTGACATTTTCATGGTCTTTTAGGTCTTTCTTCACAATGCTTGGTCCATTTTTCTTTGATTTAATGCTGCAATGTGGTTTAAACATTCACATTAGGTCCTTAAAATTCAAATTACGGCATCCTGTGAAGGTGTTGTGAAGTTTTGTAGAACATTTTTACACTTTTCTAGATGCCATTCATTACAATTCACCTAAAAATCACCTTTTCATCCCTTATCAAGTCCTATTTTGAAGTGTTTAATGTGTTGTAACAAGATTTCATGCTTTTATAGGCTTAATTTCACTATTTACACCTTTCTTATTCTTTAATTGACCCCTTTATGCACTATTAAGGCTTAATTAAGTGTGTTTTTGAATGTAAACCTAACAAGCAACAATAAATGCAAGATTATTCCTGACACCTACTTTAAATCTCAAAGTGGGACCCATTCGCCATGGGTGCCAAATGAGTCCCTCTTGGCTTAAAATTCAAAATATTTCAAATCTTCTTTTGGGTCTTTATTTAAAATCACCTTATGTTGGCCTGTGATGAGGTATCTTCAAGTTATTAAGGCACAAGTGTGTATAAATAAGTGTTTTTCTTCTCATTTTAACCCCCATTCATCAAGTTCACTAATTCACTCATTCATTCAAGCATTCAAGAATTCAAGCACTTTGCACCATTCAATCAAGCATCAATCAAGTATCTTAGAGTAGCCATTGATATATCTTTCTTTAGATTTCTTCAAAGAAGGTTAGTGGAAGTTTAGTACACATTTTCATGTTGTTTTTTCATCTTTCCTGTCTCATTCGACTTCTCTTAGCTATGGTTTGATTAACATAGTGGGATTTGACCAAGGAAAACCCCCATAATCAACCCTCTTTAACCACTTTTCTCCTCTTTGCATATATGTGTTTGGTAGACTTGTATGTGTAGGATCATGATGGCCAAAAAGTGGCGATATGATGGGTATTTATAGGGTATGTGGCTAATGACTTTTTTTTTACCCAAAATTGATGAAATAAAAAGCGTTTTTAAAAGAGATTCTCATATTTCCACCGACATAAATTATGCTTTACTTTGAATTTAATAAGTACTATTATTCATTTTTTAGTGAAATTACACGACTAAAAGTCTTAATTGTGGCTGATTGAAAACATCTATAACTTTCAATGGTATCACATTTTTGAATCCAAACACACGCCACATTCTATGTTTCACATACTCATAGGGATTAAAAAAAGAAAAATTAAAATTCTCATGAAGTTTTGACCAAGTTAAGGTGGTCGTATTATTACGAGTTTTAATGCTATTTTTAAAAGTTGTAATAAAAAAAATCGTGAACAATAGTTACATGGAAAACAATTGCTAAAAAATATGCATCACATCAGGCATGAGTGCTCTACTTATATCTAAGATATGATAAAAAAAAAAATATTATCATTTTATTATGGTTAGGTGTGGTCAAAACGCACACCTTATTTTTCCTAAAATTTAAGTACCACTACATTAAAAATTTCAAATTTTTGCCAAGTATATTTAAAACAAAAAACCTAGTATTTTTAGGAACTACATTCAATTTTCTACAAATTCTATTCTTACATATTTTGGAAATAATAAGGATAACCTATTCAAATTTTGTCACCTAACTCCCATTTTTCTGCTGCCACCTCATGGGCCTATTTCCACATGATGATCCCACACACACCCACCTAGTATGTGTATTTATCAAGAAATTAGGTGTTGAAAGGTGTTCAACAAGTCAAAGTGTTTCAAGTCAACTACAACCTATTTCAAGCTTGGAGACAACCTAAAGTTTGTTTTCTTTCTCAGATTTGACCGCCAACCCCGGACAAGAAGATAACCTCAGACTGTATGTCATTAATTGGTCCTGATTTCTCACAAAATTTTGGGAGAGGACTATTTCACCCTTCATCGCTGAAAATGAGCTTCACCTTTAGACTAACAAGTTAGATTCGGTCACCGATCCCAACAATGTAAACCTATTTCCGTGTTTCATAAGAAGTGGATTGATTCGCCATCAATGGTGAATGAGTACCACTGGTTATTTTTAGTGATATCTTTCAACATTTAGGACACTCCATATTCTTCATCCTTTTCCCAAGTGCACTCTTATTCAACCTTTTTCTTTTCTATTTTACATTTTTCATGTTTAGTTCATGCTTTCATATCACATTGTGCTTTCAAACATTACATATTTCCTAGATTTTGCATTCATAACCAGTCAATTACTTAGCTTAGTTGCATTCATATCATCTCATTTATCCCTAATAAAATTAAACACATCATAATTTGAGTGAACTATATTTAATTTTCATGAGGTTTATCTCACTCCTTTCAGGTGAAACATCATAAGAGTGCAATAGTAGCCTATAAGCCTCACACCAAAAAATCTATAGCTCATTTTGGTGAACCTGCATATTAAACATCATATCATTTTGATTGGAATTTATATTTGCATCCTAGGACTTAATTGCATTGTATTTTACATTGTTTTTGCATCCTAGGACTTAATTGCATTGTATTTTACATTGTTTTTGCATCCTAGGGTTTCTTAAAATTGCATTAGTGAAAGACTCATTTAGATTTCATTTTTGAATACCATTAAAAAAACTAAAAAGCTACATCTACATCCTTGATTGACATCTAAAAAGCATTGAAATTATCTTAAATTTTTTGAAAAACACAAAACAAATCATACATGGATTCATTTGCCACCATGGGCGAATTTGTCCACCTATACATTTCATACTGCATTTTCAAGCATTTTTCTAGGTATTTCCTACATTATAGTCTTATGTAGTTTCTTTCTATTTTTATTTCTAGAATCTTTGTTTTCTTCTATTTCTTGCATCTTAGTTTACTTGCATTCATTGTCATCATGTCATTTTCTTTTAATAAGTTTTGGAATTCATTAAAATCCTCAGTAGACATGTCCCATTGTTCCTTTGGCTATGATCCTCATGAACTTGAGCTTCCTCATGCCCCTTCAACTCCTCATGATTTTCCTCCTTGTGATGTAGACATCATTGGAGAAGACAATAATAGCATTAACAAGTTCTTAAACGAATGTCTAGATAACCTTGAAGCCAATGCAGCCTTTTACCCATGCATGAACCCACCAAATCTTCCTACCGGTACACCTATTGATCACTTTGGATGCCTCCATCCCGAAACTAAAATAGAACCTAAGATCCCTCCATCAAGTGAACCTAGTTCCTCTCAACAAACACATCCTCAAACATTTTGTAATCACAAAGTCACAAACACTCTCATTAACCTTGAAGAAACATATATGGAAAGATTTCATTATTGTAAAAACAGACACAAACACATGAGTATAACATCTACCCGAACTTCTAAACAAAACCAATAGAAGAAGGAAAACACAATAGGATTAGGATATCAAGATCCTCCTCACCCATAAAACCTCCTTTGAATACAGACTTCAGATATGTACAATGATTCATTCTCTCCTCCTAACTTAAACATTCTCCTTCCACGTGAATGACCATTACCTAATTCTAATGACAAGGATGCTAGGATCCCCAAGGGTCCTCTTCCTCCTTCCCTTCATGAAAAAGTAGAATCTAGCAAACGAAAATGACCTTAAAATTTGAAAAAGCTCAAGTTTCCTACTCATTCTCCATCTGAATGTGAAAGGAGACTTCACCCTTTAAAACAAAGGCCTTATACTTCTTATCACCTATGAATAGGTTTTTCATCTATCCTGTTATTCCAATGATAACACATGTACCAAGTAAAATTTCAAAAGGCAAAAAAATCAGAATGTTTTGAATTTTTATCATGAAGTTTACCTGGAACAACAACCAAGAAGGTAATAATTTCAAAGAGGGGAAAATGTAGACACAAAACAGCATCATGCATTGAATTAATTCATATTCATCCATTCATCAAATAACCACCTCAATTCAAGTCATCTCATTTAAAATTAAATAAAATCAACTTTGTATTTTATTTTAGCCTCAATATTAATCTCTCTCCGACAATCAAATCTTTATTTAATCTCAATCTAAAACTATCTTCCATTCACTTTGCCTGGCTGAATCCCAAATCTAAGTCAAATGAGTCAAATCACCTAATCTTCTTTTAAATTAACTAAATTAGGATTAAATCTAATCTAATGCATGCCACATTCTCTAGATTTTCCCACTTGCACAAATAAAGGATTTTAATTAATTTATTAAATCTCCATTTTCTATCAACATGGCATAAAAATGGAATATTCCCTCAAGTCTAAATTCAAATCCAAGTTGACTTGTCCCTTCGAACAAAGCATTAATTCTCCTCTTACATGTCGCCCACTTGGCATTTAAGCCCCTTTTTCTCCCTCCAACAAGCCAAATTTGAAATTTGAAAAGGCCACCTAATGTTATTTATTGGCACATTGACCAAAACTTGTACATCCTCCATCCACTCATAGTTGGACAAGGGTTCTTCCCATTGGTTGAATTGTCCCACATTCACCCATTTTACATTTCGCCATCCTATCATCTCTATAAATAGGGAGGTCCATTCTCCAGCCTAAGTATCCAACAATCTCTTGCAAGTTACTTCCATAGTTGATATTTTAAATTTTTCCCATTATCATTTGCATCATTGATTTGTCAAGGGTTGGGAAAGGGTCACTTTTCACAACAAAGTGACACCAATCCACAATGGGATAGGTATGGATTTTTGCTTCTTTGATACTTTCAATTAGTTTATTTGGTCATTTTGTTTGTGAAGTATGGTGCATTATCTCATAGGAGAATTTAGTAAATTTTCATGAACTAACCTTTGTTATGGAATTTAGAATGTATGCATATTTTATTGGTGCTCACATATGGTGCTAGAAGGAGGGTATTTATAGCTTACATCTATTAGTAGACTAGTTTTTTTTTTAGCAAAAATTTATCACTTTTCGACATGTTTCTGCTTTACAATGTTAAATCATTTCACTTTACATTCGTGATTTTTTTTTTATTATGCTAAGGTACCCTTATTCATTATTTTTCTACCTTGAATGAAGCTACATTGAAGTTATGAAATAAAAAATAGATTTAGAGAATAAAAAAAGAAAGAAATAAACGCAAGATCTCTTTCTCTCTTTATTGTCATATTCTAAATCTAGATAAACTGCTCACATGATTTAGTAGCTACAACATACACTCTGTCACGTGAATGACAAGATTTCCCGTCTTCCATTTGTCTTATGCTTTATTTCAAAGTTAGCAACACATGACCTTACTAGTCATCTATCTTCACCATTTCTAATTATGCCTACAATGTCTTGGGCACATTTGTAGAGTTTCTTAATCACATTTTTATTTAATAGATCCAGTGAATGGTCACCTTACAGCCACACCTATGTGTAGAGTTATTGTTGATAGGCACTAGGCTGCAACCCATCTCATTTTCTACTCAATATCTTGCCAAAACTTCAATAATTCTTAAGATTTACACTATGTAGTGGTTAGCGTAATTTAATGGTGCAGCAAAAGGCACTATTTTTTTTGCCTCTACTGCAAGCAGAACAACAAAAGATCTTCATCTGACCCCCTCTTTTTGAGGCATATTATTAATATTTCACGTGACTTGTCTGTGCATCCATTTTTTGCTCACTATTTTGGTGCCCACTATGCATTTACATCATGATTTTCACATCATCTATCTATTTGCATCTGACTATACATGTAGGAGCTTAGGGTTTGTATGCCCAAGCCAATCAAGAAGATATTCACAATCATGTATGTGATATACGTGAATATAGGTAGTAAGAAAATCCATGGTAATTAAAGAAATTAAGAGTACGTGAATGCTACGCACTCTCCAAAGTAGCACACTCTCAAGTTTAGTGTTCATCATGACAAAGTTCTTTGATCACTGAAATGTTATTTTAAGGTTTTATTAGTTGTAAAGAAAAATTTAATGAATCATTGTAGTTTTCTGTCTTTTTGGGCTATTAAATAATTTCAATCTTTAAGTCCTTTTGTAACAAGTAATTCAAAACAAATGTATATGTTGAAAATTATTAAATTGTTTTTGCATTTCACAAATGCGAGCTTTGAAATATGTTGCGAAGTATTACTGCGTCCATTGATTTTGTCCTCTATCATTTTGTTGAGAGCCCAGTCCTTTTACCACATGGTGTCTATTGCAATACAAACCCTATTCATATTAAGAAAATGGTTGTTAGTTGTCCATTCCTTTTCATGTTAAGTAAGAGTAACAACAAAATTCATGCTTGTGGCTAACCTTTTAATTTGAACAAGTTGTTGTAAGAACAATAAGTATTACTTTTAACTCTTATTTATCAGACCCAACCATTGGAAATTTATCAAGGTTTATTTTCACGTGTGTTGAGATTTGTCAAATGATGTTAAATACACTACTCATTTTTTGTTTCTTTTTTATTTTTAATGTTACATTATTATGTGAGCTATAACGACTTTTGATTTTCATTTATGACCTTGCTTTTTTTTGTAAGTTGTGTTCTGTGTTGGCATTCAAAAATAGATGATTTGTATATGCAATCAGGTTAGGTGAGCATGAGATTTGACATAACTGTGGAGTGAATAGTGTGACTAACAACAAACTTTCCAAAGAATAAATGTGGTCTTTACAATGCTTTAGAATGCTCATTCTTTTCATCATAGAATTTCATTAAGTCTTCCTAAGAATAGAGGCAACAATATCTACTCCTCTTTCCAATTTCATGACCCCCATTTATGAGCAATAATCTATTCGTGTCACTTTATTGTATTGTTAAGCTAGCATTGTTGCAATTGCAGGTGGAACACAACTTGCATTTTGCTCCATGGTGCTAGAATCATAACTCATATGCTTCCTATTTAATGCGCTTCCTATTTAATGCATAAGTCATTTCAAATAGAATCAAAGACAAGTTCATATTATGAGATATGCTCAAATAATCTTTTGAACAGTAAAATTTTTGCAATATATTCTTTAATCATGTCTTCATTGAAAGTCAAGGGAGCCTATGCAACAACATACTACAAACTTTCATTATCCAATCAAACCAGAGGCATATTCTTAAATCTATTGCAAAACTCAAATCTATGAGTCATATTGTACCGGTTCCTAAAGAAAAAAAATCATACCATGCCTGCTTTCTCAATGATTTTTTTTCATATTCTCTCATTGATATTTCTTTTTTTTGAAAAATGTCATTAATGCTTTTATTTTTCAATCAAAGTCATAAATGAATACCTACCAAAATCTCTTTTCATTTGAAAAGTGAATTTGAAAGAAAATTGAGCTTTTATATTTGACATTTATTTTCTTGGGATAATGTGTTCAAATCAGGAAGATAACATGGCATCGATGGAGTCAAGTCATAGATATTGCATTAAATACCAAGGCATTTATATCTTAAAATCACTCATTCATAATTTGTAGGCATTTTATGGAGTGACGTTGCTCATTTATGACTTTCTACAGGCCAAGTGGAGGAGATTCCAAATCTTACCTAAATTGCATCAAATCTTTACCTATCCGCATTAAATTTTCTGATTTTGAATTGTTAGTAGAGGAGGCTTTGAGCTTTGTTGGTAAAATTTCTTTTTCTAACTAAGATTTGTAATAGAAGTTTGTAGCAAGAAAGATTATTACTAATACTTCATTTATTAGTTCAAAACCATTTCATTTGAAATCATTCCATTATTTGAAGATAATGTGTAAAATGATTTTAAACTTGATCCTTGTATAATTATCCTTTTTTTATCTAATAGGAAAAGTGAGGAAATGGAAGGAAGGAAAGGCGAGGAGGAGGGATTTTGTTCACACAAAAGACTTGCAACGTTGGAGAATTGCAAACAATCTTGGATGAATATTAGAATCAAAGAGGATTGAAGCATTAAATTTGGAGTTGAAAAAGCATTCTTAAATGCTCAAGGATTTCATTTTATGCTTTAGTTTTATATTTTAAATCAAATCTTGTCTTTTTTTTTGGGCTCTTAAAAAGAACATTTCATTTTTGCAACAAAAGGGCTTAAAACGAACTCTAGAACACAAACTTACTAGAGTTGTTTTTTGGATTTAACAATTGAACAAGGAAACTTTCATATCTCACTTTGGTGTTTTAAAATGAATCAAAATCATTGTTGTGTGGACTTAAAATGAACAAGTGTTTCTTTATTTTGTATTTGCTTACTCAAACTAGCACCATTGAAAAGATGTATGTGCTTCTCTCATGCCTCATGAGCATCTTGAGAATCAAAAGGATTTTTGGTGGTCTTAGGTTGAGATAAAGTAATTGCCTCCACACTTCATTTTGGGAATTAAAATTGAACAACAAGCTTTGCGAGTTTGAGTAAACCTATTGTGTGCATTCTCTCTTTATTTCTCAAAAAAGATCATTCGAGTTATGGATATGTTTGCTCACTTTTGTTTATCTTAGAGGGCATGCCTTAGGCAAAAAGTACTCACCCAAGGGAACGACTCAACCGGTAACACTCTAAAGCCAAGAGTATTTCTAGCTGGGATATAAAAGTGGGTACTGGAAAAAGAGGCTAGTATTACGTGGTTGGCCCCAACGAGAAGGGTAGCAATGTTCTCTTGCCATGTTGGGTCAACTCCTACAAAAGGAAAGTTTGAATTAAAAACCTTGTTGTAGAAAGGCCAAAATCCCTATCTATTTGTTGGTGCAAGAACAGTAATTCTAAAGTTGCCTCACACTTTTATAGTTTTTAGTAGAAATAGAATGTATGCCATGGGAGTTTCATGGGTACTGATGCTTGGCTACCCCATATAAGTGAGTGTCATGGAGGGGAGCCAGTGGGGTCAACAATCTAACCATTCGCTAAAAATAAGCATAGCTTGACTTGTCCAAGTGGGGACTCAACAAATATAGTCTTTCATATCCATAGGATTATGCTTTTTCTTGGTTACAAAACACTTTTCTTGTTTGAAAACATTTGGAAACAAATATTTAACATTGTCATCAAAACTTCAAACCCTTTAGGAAGCAAATACAATTGAACAAATTCACGTGTTATTGCTTGCCCTTGGGATTTTATCCTTAGAGGTTTCTAAACACTTGGATTATATCTCAGTTTTCTCACTAAAGTTAACAATAGGTAACCTTGCCTTAATTTCATCAATTTTTTGCATGATATAGCTTGTGAAATGAGAAGAAATTGAGACATTGGTCATCTAGTTTGAATTCCTAATCAAGAAGTGTTTGTGGTAAAACAAAGCCTGGTGAAGAGGTACTGGAAAAATTGGACCCGGCACATGCACTCACCGAGTTTCACGCTAAAGATCAAGATGAAGGAAACCAGAAAAGCCTAGTCTCCGAAAAGATCACCAAAAAGCTGCCTTCAAATCTTAGTAATTTTAATTTAGATGAAGATCGCTTTTAAATTTCATGAAAAAAGCTTACTACTTCATTTCAAAACCTGTAAATCTTTAAGGAGTTCAAATGAACATCTTGTTTAGAGAAAAGTTTGTCTTTCAAACCCAGGGTATAGTGGGGTGCCTTTGAAACCTGGGATCAAATTCAAACTCTTTTCTATCCATCTTTGAATATCAAAAACAAAATTATTCGCATCATTGATCCCTCCTGTCCATTTGAAACCAATCCAAAATCACCTTGTTTGATTGAATATGTGTAGATGCATCCTTCTCCACATATTTGATAAAATTATGAAACCTTGTAAAAAAATTCATCCCTTGATAACATCCAACATCTTGGGATTTAGGATTTCATTATCAAATCAATCAAAATCATCTTGTTTGGATCAGAGTGTTTAGATGAATCCTTCTGATCACACCTAGACAAATTAGCATCTTGTGAATGATTCAAATCTAGGACAACATCCAACCTCTATGAGTCCACCAAAATCCAAATCCAAAATAAATCAATCCCAAATCAACTCCTAAAGTTTAACATACCATTAAATATTTTCTCAAGAGTTCCAATCATCCATCAAACATCCATCTTACATCCATATCATTATCACCCTTTGATCCTTAAATCATCCTAAACTTTCTCTTTTGTACCTAAAGTTAGATCAATATAAAGAATTAGATAATTCACCTTCCAAATTCTTGAAGATTGATCCCTATTTTATGATGCAAACTAGATCACAACACAAGACAAACATGGAATCCAACAAAGAAACATCTACTTCAAGTGACTTAAGTCAAACTACTCCCAAAATGAATCCCATTGGGTCTAGCAGTCTCACAATTAACCTTCATTTTCACAAGACCATCAAGAGGAAGGTCTCCAAGTGGAGGATCTTACAATAATCCCTTTCGAATGTCACATGAGGAAATCACTAAAATAATTCAAAATCAAGAGAATGATAAGATTATCAACATCATGATGAGAATCA
>VDFB02355818.1:0-28645 GCA_007258455.2 Sequoia sempervirens | reverse complement strand
TTCAATTCATGTCTCAAGAATAGTAGTCTCAAGTTAATCTGTCACTTTCTTTCTCACATAACAGTTAAGTACTTTCACATGTCATTTATTTACAAATTTACCCATACATCAGAAAAATTACACAAAGCTCACATCACAAGGCTCAATGGGATTTACAAGGATGGATATTCTTGGCTACCACTTGAGGCCCTTCTCTAAGGAATCCTCGAATACATAAGAATAATCGTAGAATGAGGGGAAGAATGGATTAATGACCGTCCCATACCGGTCCCATTCACAACCCCATTTCAAGAATAATTCCCCGGCGCATTTACTCCCCTATACGACCTGCCAGGGAACCCACCCCGGGATATGGCAGTTTACATATGTCACATTACACCACATTTACCAGCAGTTAGAAAACATTAAGAAAGCCTCAAGTCAAGAAATCATAAGATCATAAACCAATGTTTCAATAAAACATAAAATCATAAAATCAAGAGAAAACCAAATAAAGATCATTTGTAGCTACATTTCAACATTCCAATCGTAATTCAAAAATGAAATTAAATAAGTCCTTGAGGCAATTTGGACTATAACAACCTTCAAATGGCTAAATAACCTAATAAAATAAATGCAAAATTCCACACTGCTGGTGTATAATAAAATAAAACATCAATCAAGAATTACAAATAATTCATATTTCAACAATAAATTTTGCACATTACAAGCACCACGTGACTTGATAAGCCACCTAAGGGGAGGAGGGGAATGGTGGTTCTCTAACCACATCATAAGTATTATAGCATGCAATAACTGGTGGTCCCTGACCACATAAATATGAATAACGAGTGGTCCCCGACCACATTAATATACATCACTGGTGGTCCCTGACCACATAAACATGAATAACGGGTGGTCCCCGACCACATTAATATACATCACTGGTGGTCCCTGACCACATAAACATGAAGCACTGGTGGTCCCTGACCACATGAATATGAGTAACTAGTGGTCCCTGACCACATAAGTATGAATCACTAGTAGTCCATGTTATTCCATCCTTTACCCATGGGTTATAAACATCAAGGAATAGGTTTACACTATGAACCAACAAGTGTGGCTCTTATATGTGGGGGAGTAGGCCACAGTCAACGTCCATGGGAAGATTACAATGACTTGACATAGATCCTTTATTAGGATTAGGGACAACACCCTGAGCTCGTAATCTCCTAATGGTAGACCATGTGCCTCTCAACCCCTATTTACACTAGCTGGCATCACACTCCCATTAGGGGGGAACCAAACGCTAGAGGTACACATTTAACATACAAACAAGACTAACACAAAGGAATACATCACATCGCATTTAATAAACACACATCCACACATATCATGTTTACATCATTTCTTAACAGCTAACTTACACAATGGACCATCACAAAGGGTAAACATAGGGGATCGTACTAGACGTCCACCACCCTTATCCCAAGTCGGATACCCTGTATCTCATACTTGGGACACAACACATTTACTGGTCTCACATCACATGACATAACACAATACACTCTATGAAATTTTTCATATAACATAGCAAAATCAATGTACTTAAATACACTCCATTTTCTTTAGGTGAAATTCACTTTTCTTCTCAATTTTGTAAGTCTCTACTCACTTTGCATATGTAAAGGAAATCACTAGATGATGCACAACTATAGCCTAGGTAGTACTCCATTTTCTTAGGTTTAACAATACATGGTATATCATACTTTTACCTTACTAATCCATTGTCCAACATCACATATATGATCAATATTGGTTTTCTATATTTGAATCCATGTTGTCCTTCCTCTTTCATTCAACTATGTTTGTTACATGTTCACTAGCATATCCATATGGTAATTCCATTATATATATACATTTTTATTTTTATTTTGCAATGTGATAAAGGATGTTTTCTACTCAATAAAGAAGTTAATCAACCATTTTCTTTTGAAACATTATAATACAAGAGAAGAAAGTAAACTCAATTCATAAAACACATGATGAATCATAGAATAATAATTTTCACAACTCATTAATCTCTATATATTTTAAAGCAAATATTGCATTCCACTACCTAAGGTTGACTCATTTAATCACATGTTATAATCATTTTTTTTTTTTGTAATCATAATTATTTCTAACTTCTTAAGGTACAAAGACATACAATGAGTAACAATTCCTACCTCTAAGTTTTCTCCAGTATGTGTGTCTCTCTCTAACACATGCACATATATTTTCCTCAAGAGTACTAGTCATTGGTATATAAATACACAACATTAGTTGGAAGTCTTTCATGGCAATTTTTGTGTCCTTGATGATACCATTTAGTTTCTCAAGTACTCAATTCACTAAAAATTTTACATCGTTCCTCACCCGATTTATAAATTCAAACAATTGATTCTTTAGTTCTTGTGACATATACACAACCTTAAAGGTCAACACCTAAATGAATATGTTATTACTTCCTATTAGACATACAATATTTTCTTATTTTGGCTTCAAAAAAATCTTTATTTATTAGCTCATTTATAAGGAAAGTAGTAATAGCATACATTCTAGATAAAGTTTTAACATCAAGTTCACATTTTGATATGGTCTCATCACAAAGGTTTTATGTTTAATTTTCTAGAAGTGAGTTATTTATACAATATCTAATTCAATTTTCACCAATCTTAACTTAGTTGCAACTTTCTACACATTCTCACCTATGACTTGAATCATGTTCTATCATTTGTTATTTTAGTCTATTGGTAAAACAATTCCAAGATTTATTAGTCATTGTATTTCTATTAAATTCATTACTTCTTTTTTTACTTGCAAAAGTGTTAGGATAACTTAAAGTTTAACCATTTAATTCAAGGTAAAATGTGATTTTGACCACTTTTAAAAGTTGGATTTACTATGCATTGCAAGGCTTTTATCCTTAGTCGATGCCATCATACATGAAATTTTTCTTACCAGCCATGAAGTGAATTGATTGTTGCTTCATGAGATTAACCCTTACACACTTATATGTAAATCAAGGTCTTTGGGTAATGGAATAGGACCTAGAAATTCCAGGGTCAAGGTGTAAAAGATTCTCAGTTCATGCGTGTATTAATACCAATTTGTAAACAAGTCCTTAATTTTGTTTTGTCAAACAACCTATACCCTAAAGGTTTAGTTGTAATCATCATCAAGAGTTTAAGTCTAATTATATGGTTCCTAAAATTCCTCATAATACATAGTTTGAGGGTTTTCTATTATTCCATTCTTGTTGGGAATTTGATTTAATCAATTTAAAGGTTTAGAAATCTAATCTTATTCCACCAAAAACCTTGACACATTAATCCCCTTTAGAGGTTCATATAGTTCCTTCCTTTATCTAGTGATAAATCTTCAAAAGTATAACTTCTTTTCTTTATTTGTAATAAGGTTCATGTAAGAAAATATGTTGCTCCCAAAACAACCATAACTTCAAGAAGTAGCATTACTATTGTATTTGATAGTTATCATCTTAGGAAGCCAACATTATAATGTTTCTTTAATAATACACATCATGATGTCTTATAACACTATTTATACACTTTATAAAAAGATTGTGTTCCAAAACTCAATTATACCTTTTTAAGGTTTAACAAAGTTTATTGCCAAAAGACCATATTAATGTCATAACCCTTGTTAGCTAGGACAACCAAATTAACGTCATAACCCTTGTTAAGAAGACTAAGACATTTACCTCCTTTACTTAAATCAAGAGAACCTATTTTGTTCGATTAATTCTTAAAGATCAAATGCTTTCAACTAAACATTTATTTGGACCATGAATTTCGTTCAATGTTTTACCATAGGGTACATCACAACTCTAACTATGTTGGACATTAACTTTTATATTCTCTTTTTTTTGTATACAAGGTAAGTTGTCTAGGATTTTTATTACAACATTTTATTCTAGCTAACATACACAACTCTTAATGCCCAAATTATTCCCAGAGTTCCCTAGAGTTGCAACCTAGGGCTCTGATACCAAGTGTCATGCCTAAAAAAATTCATCCAGAAAACCTAACAATTTTTTTTTTTCAATTTTAAAGAATATTACAAAATACTTATCGTAACCATACATGTGCATAATACATGCAATGTGCACGAGGTGATGTAGTTCGTGCAACACCATCTCGAGAGCGAGGTAAGGGAATGGAAAATGAATTCAAGTGGGCTTTGAATTAAGAGTTTACTAAAATCTTGTCCTCCTTCAAAAGTTGATGCTCTCTTTCATGTGAAAGCTAATGTCCTTGGTAGAACTTCATGATATGGGTCCTCAGGAGGAGAAATCATATAAATATCATCAACTTGATTTACTATTAATTTTTTTTTTTTTTTTAAATTTAGTTTATAGGACATTATTTTACTTGTTAACCCTACCCTTCTTATGACACCATGGTGATTTACAAAGAAATCTACCTCTTAACATTTTATTTTGAAAATAAATTACAAAACAATGAGTAGAATGTTTATAATGAATATTGACTACTAATTTTTTTTATTTTTTATTTTTTTATTTTCATTTATTTATACTTTAACCTTTAATAGTTTAATTACTTATCCACCCTATTTATATAACCTTAATTATATAAATAACATATTTATATGTATATATTTTTATTTACTCTAAACCTTTAAAAATAATTACAAGATTTAATAATACATATATGACAATAGGAAGCATATATTATTAAATAGACATTAATTCATACAAAATTAATTTATTTATCTTAAAAAAAATTTAAATGAATAAAAATAATAAGAATTGAAAGAAGCCTCCCCTCTTTTAAAAAGGAGTACTTTTAAATCTTATTATAATCCCTGTTATATTTACATTTTAGTAAGTTCTCTTTTATGGGAAGGAAGAAGGATAATAAACAAGAGAATTATCCCTTTTTAGAAAATTCCCTAGTATTACGGTTACATACTTTCATATTTAAAATTAAAAGAACCTTTTCCTAAGAATGTGGGGATATATTCCCTGCCCCCCCCTCTTATATGAATTTCCTCCCACTTTAGAACTTAATAAACATGTATAATTTTGAATCATCGAGGTCTAAATGTTTTTATTAAGCACGTACCATGCCTCCACTATTTTTGAAGTGGTGTATTGAGAATGAAACGGTGCCAATGCAACTTTAACTCAAGTGTAAAAATCAAAAATAAAACATAGAGACAAAATTACGTTAAAACAAGAGAAGATTGATTCATAGAGTAAATCATTAATTGAATTATTGCTGGAGCTACCGCCATGCCAAAGGCAATTCTAGCAGTTTGATAGCTGGCGTTACCAATAATTGGATAATCCTCAATTAACTCACAATGTTTAATGTGACAATGAACATTTAGTATTTCAAAGGTAAGGTAAATCTCATTAAGGTACAGGCAATAAATTCCTGATTATCATGTTGCCGAGGCCAGATCTATTGTTATCCTTATTAATATTAAATTCAAGTATGTACTAATATTCTGAGAATAATAATATAGTTACGATCCACTAATCTCATTATTAATACTAAATTTAGGTTTGCACACATTCACTTAACCACGGCTTGATATTTAAAACTTGAAAGTTAAACTACAATTGGCTCATAGAAAGTAAAGTCATGTTCACATTGCTCACAGGCTTGAACTTTAACTGTATTTTAAGATACGGTGGAGCTACAAGTTGAATTTTCAATTCCCACAGATGATATCAATGCAGGTTGCAGCGAAACATAGTTTTCCCCAAGCAAGGATATCTTAACTGTTGAATGCCCTTTATATAGAGAAACGAGGGAGGCAGCAATGATAACACATATCCGATATTTTATTAACCTCTGTGAAAAATTGTAAACATCTCTTTCTCGGCCAAGCGGGTTGAACAAAGGATGGGCGAACCGATGTTGACTGAACCAAAAGTTTTTTTTTGTTTTGATGGTTAGAAGCAGTGGCGGTATCAATTTATTGCATATCAAGGACACTGTCATACTGATTTGACTCACTACTACGACAAGTAGCCGACTCAGATGGTAACGCTGGGTCTGCCTGAGGAAGATAGTGTATATCAAGGACACTGTCATACTGATTTGACTCACTACTACAAGAAGTAGCCGACTCAGACGGTAACGTTGGGTCTGCCTGAGGAAGATAGCATAATGGAATGGGTTAATAGAGTATCCTGCCTGTAAAGAATACGACCAGATGAGACACTTTTCTCCCTCCAATTAATGTTCAGACATGGTCATATGAATGGTAGCTCAGCTTCTACTCGGCACAACATACAAAGGGAGACACCTTAGATTTGAGACTGGTTTGGCAACACGTTTTACTGTGATGATTTGACAAAAGAGGGAGTAAATCGCAGTCTTATGCCGACTTCATTTATTAGATTACAGAGTGATGTTTTAATTTCTTTTTTTATATTTTTTTTTTTCACCAACTACCATTAAATCACACATATTATTGCATGGAAAATAGACCCCTGTGCTAGCATGGCAGAGAAGAACAAAATCTCTACGCTTCATTTCCTCCAACAAGTTCTCCCATTTTCATATATTTTACTTGTTTCTTCTTTATTCTTATTAAGGCTTGATCTGAGTGGGGAAAACTACAGGTCAAATGGACTAAAACCAGAGAGGGATTGGTGATAGAATGAGATGGGGATTTTGACTGGAGTGCACTGCTTGCTTAATCCCTGTGCTGGGTAATGTAAAGTTGGAGGTGCCAAAAATGAAGAAGTGATAAGAGGATGAGTACATACACATGGAGGGTGCCTATTGGAATAAGTTCTAAGGCTGTTAGTTATTGTTTTGTTGAATTAACCAGATAGTGTTGAGGACTCCACAGTGCACATACTTTGTTTTTCCTTGTCTTCCTTTATTTTTTATTCCTATCATACATTCTAAATAGATGATTATTGTATTACCAACAAAGGTCGCGGGTAGGCATTTATCATTTCATTTTGTTTAGAATTAGACAGGATATCTGGTGCAGTATTAAGGAGAAACATATTTAAAAAAATCAGAGCAATAGTTGCCACTACAACATAGAATAGTTGTTGTTCATAGGTTTCTTTTTTTTCTTTTCGAAGAGTGCATGCAAACCATTCTTCCAACAAGTAGATTTGTTCATGGATTTAAAAAGGACTAGATCTTAAAGTTGATATAGATTCTTTATAACTCTTGCAAATGGGACGCATACCCCCATGGTAACCATACAGAGTGAATATAGAATAGTTGTACAATTTTATTCATTTGTTTGACTCTTACATTGTTTTCTTGATTTGGCTTACACAGAAATATTCACTGGTAGACAAGCACTTTTCACACTTTCTCAAGCGATGCAGAATAATTGGACAATCTCCTTGCGGAACATACGTAGAATTGGGGAAAGTGTGTGTGTGTTCAGAATGAGATAACCAGTAGTCCATTCAAACCTTATTTCCCAAGCCTATTTATGCTTTCCTTTTGTTTCTCTTTTATACGTTCTTCCATCATTAAAACTGAACAAAAGTATTTCCATGCTATTGCAATGATTTAACACATAACCATTCAATGATATAAGGATTCTCTTTTTTTTTCCAGTGATTACTTAAATGATTGTAAAGGAAGTATTTTTCTACAAATCCCAAAGTATACATGTTTTTTTTTTTCATTGCAACAAAATATAAAAATTTAGTACTACAAATCAATGTTAGAAGCATAGTGGACAATGCATAAAGGATTAAAGCTTGTTCTTTCTCCATCTTCTTTCATGTTACAATAGTCACTAGCTTTCCGTGTTAAAACTAATTTTAAGGAATACAGTGGATGGCATAAAACTAAACAAGGCTTGCTCTATTCCAACTCTTCCTTCTACCTCAAAATGTCAACTCACAATACTACACACATTATTTGATAATGCAAAGAAACATACATATGATAAGGCTTGCTCTTTTCATCTTCCCATTTTCTAGCAAAATACTAACTTTCAATATTACAACAATATCTACTAATACAAAGAAATACACACAAATCAGTAAGGCTTGCTCTTTTCATCTTCCCATTTTCTAGCAAAATACTAACTTTCAATATTACAACAATATCTACTAATACAAAGAAATACACACAAATCAGTAAGGCTTGCTCTCCACCCTACCATAATGGCATCATGGATCCTCATGGGCTCTAGCCATACCCCCGAGCAAGGTAGTCTTTCACCTCCAAGATGATCAATGGAGTTTTTCAAATTCTTACAAAGGAACAATAATGACATAGCTCTGAATTTCATGCATCTAGGTTCCCTAATCTCTATGTTCAACCATGATCTATACAACATGCCACATTCTTACAACAAATACACAAGAGTAAATGGAAATAAGAACTTATCTTCTTTCTTTTTGATGAAGGGATTGAACTCTTTCAACCATCTTTTCTTCAAGCCAAGCCATCTTGAACACTTTCTTCTCAAAGAGGTGGACTCCTCTCCTCTTCTCATTCTTTCTGCCATCTCCACTAAAGTTCTCCAAAAGGAGAAGTGGGTAACATCCATTTCCTCTTTTCCATCCAAGTATATAGGCATTCAACTTGAATTCACCTGAATGAGAGAGAGACACTTGTCACTCTCTCATTTGATCTTTCAACACACATCCCCACAAGTTCTCACACATGTGTGAGACTTTTGGGGAGATGGGGAATGTACTATGACACTCTACCCAACAACCCTTACAAGGTGGCTTCACACATGTGAGAGATTTGATGCTCTTTCCAAGTTCATTAATGAACTTTGGGGAGTGTGGTGGGGAAGTGATAAGTCACTTCTCCCAACTCCCAAAGACTCAAATTCGTCACACCCTTTCAAGTGGACTTTTGAAGGGTCAAATCATGTCCTTGGGACCATATTGCATGCCCACTTGTCCCCTACAACTATGGTATAGACCCTAGGGGGTTTATCTTTGTATCCCAACTAAAGAAATTGACCAACAACCCTCTTTAAAGTCCCACTTAAGGTTCTATCCGAGTTTCACACTTGGATAAGGGTTCATAAACCTTAACCCCAACTTACATCTCACATGACACAATTAAATAACCTTTCAACCCAAAAGAATAAACATAGTAACTATTTTCCCTCGGCTCCAAAATAAGGAAATCAAGTACATAAGCACAAAATGGTGTCTTTCAATTTGTTCTCATTGGTTCTGTGTTCTCATATTTGCACCTCTTTTCTTTCCTGCACATTACCAATGAAATCATAAGCAACAATCATATATCACATTAATTTGGTAACTAAAATAAGATTTAATTGTGCAACCATTTCATTAAAATTCCAATCCACATTCATAGTTTACAAGTGCCTAATACTTCCATGGAAATGATAATAAAACATTTCAAAATGAAATACAAGCACATTTTCATGAAATCACACTATGCATTGCCTGAAATATATCTAAGCATCTATAAGTATATAACAAAATTAAGATTGCATTATTCACATGCAAAGTGGGGTCTTACA
Source organism: Sequoia sempervirens (assembly GCA_007258455.2). Lineage (NCBI taxonomy): Eukaryota > Viridiplantae > Streptophyta > Pinopsida > Cupressales > Cupressaceae > Sequoia > Sequoia sempervirens. The sequence continues at coordinate 19,129 of VDFB02355818.1, read as the reverse complement.
CATTTGGGTTCAGGAGTCATCTCATGGAATTCCAAGAAACAAACCATAGTTTCCCTATCTAGCAGCAAATGTAGAAACATGTCAAGCTATTTGGTTCAGAAGAATCTTGGCAGATTTGATGGAAGAACAAGATGATGGAATATTAATCTTTTGTGACAATGTTTCATCAATCGCCTTGATGAAAAATCATGTGTTTCATGGAGGAATCAAACACATTGTAATCAGGTATAATTTTATCAGAGAATTGGTTGAGAATGGTGAAATTAAAATGACATTTTGGAGGTCTAAGTAGCAACTAGCACACATATTCACCAAGCCTTTAAGTAAGGATAATTTTGAGTGTCTGAGGAGAAAATTGGGCATTGTTGATTCAGATCACATTTGATCCTGTTTCGTCGGCTCAGGACCAAGGGGGAGTGTTGGAAAATTGAATACTCCTAAGCCTCCTTCTCTCACATTAGATCCCCTATTTCACCTACCCATTAGGAGCCCCCAATTTCAATGATAGTTTTTGGGATCTTCATCCTTGCAACTCCTGAGAGCCCCTAAAACTTAAATGTAGTAGGAATTTTTGAACTCCCAATTAATGCTAGTAGGTAATTTCTAATTAGAGAGGGAATGTCTGTTGAAGAGAAAAATGAATGGACATAGTTTATTCTGTCAATTGGAGATGTTGAATTCCTAAGTAGCAGCAGACTGTGAAGAGGAATAATTTTGTGCTCTTTGTGTGATTCAGAGAAGCCTATACACAACATCAACTATATATATTTTTTTATGATTGAGTAGTGATTGCTCCAAAAGAGCTCTGCCTAGTTCCTAAAGTTATCTATTTTTGGTTGAGGAGTTGATTTCTCCTAGCAGATTGCATTTCATAGCTTAGAGTTAGCTTTTAGTAGTTTCAGTTTAATCTTTCATGTATTGTTCATTTTGAGTTATTGAATACAAAGGAAAATATTGCATACCCATATTTGTCTCCTTGTTTATTTTATTTATTCTTCACTTCTATTCCCCTATTTATGTTTTGGGGAAATAGAGTAGCAGCTCTGTGTTTTTTGTGCATACACAAAAGTCTGACAAAAAATGGGTATAAAAATATGGAAAGATAAAAAATGAACAAAGTGTTTGTCAATTCAAGAATGATTTGTCGATTCATAACCATTTAAATGTTAATTTAAATAAATATGGTGATATGGAACAAGGTCAAATGCATAGAGTAAGTTTCCTGAACTCTCCAAGGGAAATTCAATCTTTGTGAAAGAACAACATAGGAAAACAAAAGGAAGAGGAGCCTTTGTGCAACAATGAGAAGGCTACAAAAGTGGATTTGAAGTAAGGAGATCCTTTTACAGAAGAATTTGAATAAGCAGTAATTTTTCCTTATCTGCTAACTGAATTGGGATATGCAAAGAAGCAATTTTGAATCGGCCCCATTTATTGATTCAAAGTATTATTTCTACTCTAAATCAGATTGCATCGACTAAGTTAGATCTTATGGGAGATATGCAAGATAAGTTAAGTGTCAAGTTAGAAGATACAATAGATGAATTAGGTATGTTAGATTCAAGGAGTATTAGCCAATCTGATGTCAATCTATTAAAAAAGGATCCTTCAAAGGGAAAAGTGATAGGAAAGCAACTAAGGAGAGGAGGGAAGAAGAGGCCCTCAAAAGTGATCATACTTCAATCAAAATCTACATGTTGAGATTTGGATCCCAAGGGGAAAATCCTCCATTGGACAGGAATGAAGATCTTTATATGGTTAGGGGTCTAAATGTTCATGACAAGAGATGCTTAATAAAGAGACACTTTGAACATCAAGCCTAAGAATTGGTACTTTTACAATAAACTAAATTGGCTATTAAAAGATGTAAAAATGTTTACTAGACAAAATAAACATTGGAAAGGCTATTTAAAAGTAGAAACTAGTGTTTGTGGTGGGTTAGGTATAATGTGGAGTTAAAACAAGTCATTTGATGATATATTTAGATCTAGTTCAAATTGGCAAGAAGCTCAAATTAGAAGCATAAACACCAACCTCAATTTATTCATCTTTAATGTCTATGGTTTGATAAAAAATGAAGATAAGAAAGTTGTTTGGCTAGAACTAGGCACTGAGATTAGTCAAAAGTAGGGAAAGATTGTCACTATGGGATACTTTCCATCTTCGATGTTAAGGAAAATCTTGGAGGATTAGGGAGAGTAACTCAAGCTCAAAAAGATTTCATGGATTTTGTTTCCTCAAATAATCTAATTGACTATGTTCCACAAAATAGTTGTTACACATGGAATAATAATAGCAATCCTTTCTCCAACATTATAGAGCGATTAGATCAATTTTTAATGTCAGATGCCTGGAAAAAATGTCATTTGATACCAACCTCATTAATCAAACCAACACCATTATCAGATCATTTCCTATGGAGTTAGAGATTCTAGAAGAAATGGTAAAACCCAAAGTTCAATTTATATTTGAAAAATATGGTTACGACACCATGAGTTGTCAGAGCTAAAAATGTGGTGGGAGGAACCCCTTCATTAAATAAGGGGCACATAAATGTTTTCTTTTAGCAAAAACCTATTAGAAATCAAGAATCATTTCACAAAATGGAACAAGGAAACCTATGAAAATATTTTTAATGAAAAAAAGACTAGAAGAGGAAATAGCCTCACTAACTAAATTTTTAATGCAATTTTGTATGTCCCAATTTGAGTGCAAAAAAGAAAAAGTGCTACTAGTTGAATACCAAGAGGTCCTCGCTAGGGAGGAATGTTACTAGAGATCAAAATCTTCTAAAGAATGGCTTGGCAAAGGTGATCTAAACATAGAGTTCTTTCATAACACCTCCAAAGTATGGGAATGTGAAAACATAATTACTAAAGCATGGCATGTGGATAACAATGTCACACCTTATCCCATGGAAATTCAAAAGTTGTGTGTTGAACATTTCTAATGCCTCCTACGTTTTGAAGGAGATGTGGATCCCATTAACATTGATTTCTTGACTAATGTCCCATGAGAAATAAATGAGAAAGATAAGGATATGTTAACTAAACCAGGAAACCTGTAACTCTCTAAGAGAAAAGGAACGCTATTTTTAAGATGCATCTTGATAAGGTGTTGGGCCTAATGGTTTATCTACTCTATTTTATTAGGCATGTTGGGATTTTATTACCATGATTTTTAAAAGGTGGTAAAGGGATCTAGAGAATTTTTTTACCATGCTTAAAGACATTAATAACACAAACATCACTTTAATTCCAAAAAAGAGTGATTGCTCATCCTTCTTAGATTATAGGACAATCTCACTCTATAATACCATTTACAAAATAATAATTTAATTAATGGCTACAAGTTAAAAAATAATTTTTCTAAGGTTAATTTCTTAGGAAAAGAGTGTATTCATTCTAGAAAGAAATATTATTGATGGTGTTATCACTGCACATTAGGACATTCATTCTTCAAAAAAAAAAATCAAGTGACATGATTATGAAATTAGATGTGCAAGGCATATTATAAAGTCAAGTGGAGATTTTTACTAAAACATATTGGAAAATATTGGATTTTGTAAAAGATGGACCAATTAAGTATACAACTACATTACTAAAATGTGATACTTAGTGATTGTCAATGGCATGTAATCTAGGGGAGAAGACCCAATATCCACCACCCATTGAATAACCACCACCTCCATGCTCACTCCACCCCACAAAAGAAATTAACTTTGATCCATTAATTTTTTTTATTAACAAATAAAAACTTACAACACCAATGGCTACTCATAACACAATGAATAACTCAACAATCATAATACACAGCTAAACATGCTTTTTCATTTATAAAAAAAGTCAACTTGCACATATAAAGGCTCATTTTCAATTTAATTTAAAACATTTACTGTTACAAATACCCCCACTTGCAAATTTTTATCCCTACTTACATTTTATATTTACAACTACACATGCACACTTAATGGTGCTTTACATGACATAATCACAATCTCCTATTAACTCTATGGGATTTGAAATGCATAGTCTTCTACACACTCCCTGGCAAATATATGTATTTAGTTCATTTCCTATAGGTACCTGCATAATTAAATACAGGTGTAAGGCTCCCCAAATAAACATCAAATCCAAATATAATGCAGAATTCAGTCATATCATCTTTAAAAACCTACATAATCTGCATATTCAAATTCAAAAGCTCAAAAAAATTCAGATTTGAAACACAACAACCAAATTGAATGCATTCAATTGTCAAATTCAAATTCCTAAATAAGAGGGGGAAAGTAGCCAACAACATTCACAAAATTTGCATCTTATTCTCTGCAAAATTCAAAGCAATGAAAGGCATCCTTTGCACATTCCATTGCACATTCCTCTAATATCCCAAGTCTCAGGTAGGTACTTATAGTTATTTTCATTTATGCAGTGTCTCAATTCTTACTTTATACATTCTTCTTATAGTTATTTTTCATGAACTGTGCATTTAACATTTCTATTTATGTAGTGTCTTCTTACTTTGCTTTATAAGTAAATGAAAGATGTTTTTTGGTGATGGTTTTTTACTTTGCTTTGTGTTCATTTTCTATTTTTTTTCATTTATATTTGTCATTTATTTTAGCAAATACTTGTATTTATATTTGTATGTTTTTGGTCATTTGTCATTTATTTCAGGGTTTATATCAGGGTTTACATTTGTCATTTATTTCTACATATATGTGTATTTATATTTGTTTATTTTTGGTCATTTCTCAGTGTTGGTCATTTATCATGGTTTAATATGTATATGTGTGTGTGTGTATATATATATATATTTGTGCATATATACATGTGTGTATATATATGCATTTAATATATGTATATATATATGTGTATTATGCATTTAAAAATATATACAAATATATATATATATATATATACAAATACATATAAATACATATACGTATATACATACACAAACACACACATATATACATCTATAACTTTGTTTAAATACGTTTCATTTGGCAATACAATACAAAAACATAGCATTTTTTTATATTTTTCTACTTTCCATTGTACATACAGTAGGCCAACATACACATATTTTTCATTTTACATTATGTGTCTCTTGTTTATTCAGCAAATTGATGTATATGTGTGTATTCTTTTCCTATCCTTTGAAAATGCAAACAATGGTACTGGTTAATCAGTTTCTTTTGCATCTTATTTAATTTGTAAAAGAATGTGTCTAATGATATATAACACAACTTATTGAATTTGCAAATTTATTTTTTACAATGTTATATATATATATATATATATATATATATGGGTATGTGCAAGATCATTATGGAAAAATAGGGTCTCTTTTATGGCAAAAAAATTTAAGTAAAACTTGATGTAAAAATTTGAATACGTTATCTATATTATTTCAAAAATATGTAAAATTAGAATCTATAGCAAATTGAATGTAGTTTCTAAACTACTAGGTTTTTTTTTTTAAAAAAAATCTATTTGGTGAAAATTTGAAATTTCAATGCATAGTACTTAAATTTCAGGGAAAAAATAAGTAGGTGTCTGTCTGACCACCCTAACCACAATAAAATGATAATATTTTTTTATAATATTTTAAACATAAGTAGAGGACTCATGTCTCAATGTGATGCATATTTTTTTGTAATTTTTTTTGAAGTAAATAATTAATTATGATTTTTGTATTACAACTTTTAAAAAAAAAATATAAAAAATTGTATGTCCTGACCAACTTAACTTTGGTCAAAACTTCATGAAATTCATTTTTCATTTTTAATCCTATAGTATGCAAAGATAGAATGTGACATATGTTTTGATTCAAAAATGATACCATTTGAAACCTATAGATATTTTTCAATCAAATTTATCAATTAGAACTTGATCATAATCTCATAGAAAAATGAATAATAATTATTTATTAAACTAGAGTAAAACTATAATTTATATTGGTGGAAAAGCTAATTTCCTTTAAAACCCTTTTGTTTCATCAATTTTGGGTAAAAAAAGTTGTTAAATACATAACCCATCATATTGCCACTTTTGGGCCCATCATGATCCTCACAAGACATACTCCATATATATATAATATTTTCATACATTCATTTACAAATTCAATAAGCTATGTGTTTGAATTTTAAAATGAATGTGTGCAATGTTTATATATAATATTCTATGCATTCCTTACAAATTCAATATGATGTGTGTTTGAATTTGTAAATGAAATTTGAGTACAAATGTAATATACTATCATTTATAGATTATTTGTATAAGTTGTCTCTTCTTGATTGAGCATATTGATATATATGTTTGTATCCTTTAACTATCCTTTTAAAATGCAAAATGGTAATTAGTTAATCATTTTCTTCTACATCTTTCACACTCCATGAAGGCTGGCAGTTTATTCAATGATTGAAAAATTATCATCAGCTTTGTTTATGAAATAAATCATTTCTCTTACACTCCTTTTCACCATGTGTTGTTTGATTTTGTTGGCTCATGGTGCTGGTATTTTACACATGATTTCTTTTGGGTTTAAATGATTTCCTCCCTATTTTACCATGTGTCAATGCTTGGTAAAGTCCATTGTATCATGATTTTGTCTACATAAATGATAGAGGAATTTAGTGGGTTTGACCACATGTCTGCAAAAAATAATTTTTTGGGTCTGCATCGACCTTTCTATAAAAAAAACCCATGTGAATATGGGCATAAATCGACAAGCCCATTTATTATACGCCATTTTTTGTGAAAACCCTTGCTTGGTTTTTTCCAAATTTGTGTGCTTAAGAAATTAATCTCATGAAACCCTTGCATGGAATATTTGGCATCTATCTAAAAATGCACTTATGTATTCCTATGAGTGAGGAATTATTATTATGAAACCCTTGGTTACTTTTTTGTGCACATTTCAGAAAACCCAAGTCTATAATTGATCTACCTCTATTCAAATTAATATCCTATCGTTGTTGAATACATCACAACTTCTTTCATTTTCTGTACAATGTGCTTTGAACATTGATATATATATATATATATATATATATATATATATATATATATATATATATATATATATATATATGTATATGTACAAATATATGCATACATGTAACTATGTAATTATATGTTAACATAGATACATGTATACATAGATCTATACAAATACATATAAATACATGAATATGTACATATATATATGTAAACCCAAATTAAATGATGGAAAAGAATCGGATATCCAAAAAAAACATTAGTCATATGCTTTAATCAAACCCCAAATAAAGTCTAATTGAGGTGTAATGTTTTTGTTGTCTAGTGCTAATGTTAGGAGATTAATATGTAGGAGTAATTTTTAATGGGCACCAAAATGATTTTATAAGGTGCTAACCTAAATTAGACCCATTGACTTTTGAGTAGATTTGAATGATAAAATAGATCTAATTGCGTGTTAATAGTGACACAACTAGCACTGTTTTCTATTTTGCAATGTATATCAGTGATTTTGTTTGTAATTATATCTGTGTAATTATATGTACACATACATATACATATAGATACATATGTATATGTGTGCATACATTTAATTACACCTAGATAAATGTATACTTATATAAATTTGTGTACATACATATGTTTACTGATGTCTATTGTCCACAATGTGAGGTAATGACAAACATCATTCTCCTTTCAAAATCCAAACAATGGTACTCCTAGGTTTGTTGGTTGTTTCTAGCTTGATTTCAACTTCTTTTTATCGCTTGCAACATTGTTTTTCTGACACTTTATGGCTTACAATGTATAGGATCACTAACAATCATGGCACCAGGGCAGAAAAGGAAAAGACCGGGTGGGAGGCGCTTGATTAGAGTACCTCATGGAGTGACATTCAATGTTCCAAATGTTGATGAATAACCAACAGTGAACATGGACGAGGAAGTTATTTCAGAAAATGTAGAATAGACCAATGAAAATGATTGTTTTGAACCTATTGTTCATAATACTAAGGTATAAATGGAACCACCACCTACTAACCATGTGACAACCCTAGATCTATGCATGAGATGGAAAATTCCATTGCAGATGTTGAGGACAATCAAATTTCAATCAGAGGTTCATCGATCAAATGGGGAATCCCGCCTAGCAGTTTGTGGGCATGGATCAATGGTGTGACATCCACAAAAAGGAGGGAGCCACAAATAGTCCTAACTGATGAAGAAGAAGCTAAAATTGTGTAGTGGTGTAAAGATATGGCTAATATTGGCCATGGCCTTCAAGTGTCACAACTTACGTCAACGGTGGCCCAAATGGTTGGAGTGAGGCCTAACCCATTCACAAATGGGATTCCAAGGAGGTCCTAGTGGGTTGGCTTTTGTCAAAGGCATCCTGATCTAACAATTCAAACACCCGAAGGAGTGAACATAGATTGAGCTATAATGTTGTACCTCAAAATAGTTTCTTCATTCTATGATAACTTGGATGAGTTGTACAAAAAACACAATTATGGGCCCAAAATAATGGACCTACAATGAAACAGGTGTGCAGGCTAGTAGAAATTGTGCAATGAGAGTTATTGAAAAAATAGCGACGAAATGTGCTCCACAATTAATTTCTAAAAGAAAAGAATGGATCACTATTCTAGCTTGTGTTAGTGCAGCAGGTCAAGCTATACCCGGTTACTATTTGTTCAAGTCCAAAAGGAATATTAGAAACTTTATTGTTAACTATGAGCCAAGGGAATGCATGGCAATCCAAGAGCATGCTTGGATGACCAAAGAATCATTTTTGTAGACAAAATTATGATACAATCGATTTTACTAGGCTATTAGTGTGTGGTAAAATGAGGAGAGGAAATCATTTAAACCCCAAAAAACCCATGTGTAAAACACTAGCACCATGACCTGACAAAATCAAATAGCACATGGTGAAAAGGCATGTAAGAAGAATGATTTATTTCATAGACAAACAATAATAATTTTTCAATCATTGAATAAACCCTTCACGGGTCATGAAAGATGCAAAAGAAAATGATTAACTAGTACCAGTGTTTGCATATTCAAAGGAGAAGCATGTTTGATGTTACCTCAAGCCGTACGAACCAACAGGAGCCGTGGAGAGCTATTGCAATCTGCATTTGCTTCCATCACCAAGAACCTTCTAGATAGAGCACATGGTAAAATGAGGGAAAAGAATGGGATACCCACAAAAAAAAAATAGTCATATGCATTAATCAAACCTCAAATGAAGATTAATTGGGCTGTAATGTGTTTGGTGTCTGGTGCTAAAGTAAGGAGATTAATATGTAGGAGTGATTTTTAATGGGCACCAAAATGATTTTATAAGGTGCTAACGTGAATTAGACCCATTGAATTTTGAGTGGATTTGAATGATAAAATAGTTTTAATTAAATGTTAATAGTGAAACATTTAGGTGTTTTTTTTAAAAAAAATTGTGGTTATAGCTAGTAGATACTGAGATGTTAAGTGGTGGTGAGAGAACAACACCTCTAAAAGGTGAATTTTTCACCTCCGCATCCATATCTAATGCTGCCACACTCTACCAAATTTCCTAGAAGCCAAAACCTTAGTTATAAGCACTTAACTTGTAAGCAAAAACACCCATAATTTTTTTTTTTTTGATTTGACATACGGTTTGAATTCTATGGTTGCACGAAGTTAACCCTAGCGGGTATTGGGTCTTCTCCCCTAGTTTCTTCTTAGATGTCAAAGGACTAAGGCAAGGTGATCAACTATCTAGTATCCTCTTTCCTCTTTATCCTTATGATTGATACATTGAGTTGATATTTTTCAAGAAGGGTCAATTCTAGCATTTGGAAAGGTTTTAATGTAATTAAATAACTCCCTACCACTACAAATTAGTTATTTGTTGATGATACTTTTCTATACATAGAATCCACAACTAAGGAAGCATGGTGCATTATAGATACTATATCAAAGTACTTTGAAGCACCAGGACAAAGGATAAACAAAGATAAACCAATTATTTATTTCATTAATATTGCAAGGAGAGTTCAAATATGACTTGCTACAATCCTAGGATTCAAGTTTAAATTCCTCTATTCAAAATATTTGGGAATCCCCTTCTACTTGAGGCCCACCAAGGGGGAGATGTGGTCAAACACTATTGACAAATTCAGCAAAAATATGGTAACTAGAACAATCAACGAATAACAATATTATGTAGAGTCATAATGCTAAATTTTTTCATCTTAACTTTTTCTATATACAACATGTCATGTATGTAAATCCCTTTAAAGGAACGTCTAAAAATTATAGCACAAAAATGGAGATTTTTTTGGAAGGATCTAGTGACAAAAAGCACATCCCACTTATCTCCTGAGAAGAAGTCATAAAGGACATTTCCAATGGTGGGGAAAATATACATGACTTACATTTACAAAACCTATCCATGGGAGCTAAGCTCTCATGTTGTATGTTTAAAGAGTCGAATGCATGGTGGAGTAGATTTTAAGATTAAAATATCTAGGAAATGAAACCCCTAATAGGTTCCTAACAATTGAAAATCCTCTACATGGTTCTTCAATGTGGAACTTCATCATAAACTACAAGCAGATTATCACAAATCATTTGACATGGAAAATTGAAAATGGTGAGTTTGCTTCCTTTTGGCATGACTACTAGAATGGTCATGTGCCTTTGGATAGCATAGAGGGACTTTATAATTCAATTGAAGCTACAAAGAGGAGAAATGGAGAATATTTTAAAAGAATTTCTTAACAATTTTATCTACAAATGGACTTTTGTTAGCTCAATGGTATAGATTTCATATGCTAGATAAGAACTATAGAAATTTTCTACTAGATGAATTAAAGCAAATGAACCTTTTATGGAGTAATGATCAAGACTAGTTAAGATGGTGTGTGGAAAAATATGGAGATTACTCTATAAAACTATGATATAAGGTGGTAAAAATAGACAAGGAAAAGTGCAATTGGCCCAAAGACTTGTGTTGGAATACGAATGTGTGTGTCAAAAGGCAGTGCTTTCTCCTATATTGTACTGCATAATAAGATCCTAATAAGTAAGAGGCTACATAATATTAGAATTATTGGTCCTCATTGGTGTGTGATGTGTAAAGAAATAGGGGAATCAATAAATCATCTATTGTTATAGTGTAAATTTTCCCAACAATATTGGTCTAATTTTTGCAATAAACTTGGATGGCTATAGAACTCATTGTTTGATGTGTTCATTGGTTGGCGTCAATTATTAAAAGGAGCTCTATGGGAAGGAATATGGCTAGAGGTCCCTTCTAAGATTATATGACACATATGGAATGAAATAAACAATGAAATTTTAAATAATAAGGAGGCCAACATTGAATTTGTTTTAAATAAAATTGAGATTGGTATATGTGAACACTTAAATACAAAGGTTATGAATAGGAAAGGAAAAAAATCCTCATTTGATGAAAAGATGATGAAGTTATAGGAGAAAGGAGACAAAAAATTAGAATAAAACACATAGATAGACTAAAAATAGAGCAACTCCATGAAAATTGAGCACTGCTAATCATATGCTCCTGTACTATATTTATAGGTAGATAGATAATAAATTATTCATTCACTATAGACCAGTGCTAGCTTAAGCATTTACCATGGGTAGGTCAAACAGGAAAATGGAAATGGTATGGGGTGGATGAAGATAGTGATGGATGGCTTGGTCAGCTAGATTCAAGTGGTTTATATCGACAAAACTTTCTACATCTTGTGCATTGGTGGATAATTAAGTTATGTGTTCCAACATCCCCCCATAAATTAATTATGTTAGTTACTCTAAATATCCCTCCATCATCTAGAAAAGATGGGTCCTGATGTAAATCCTTGTTAGGTACCCATTTATAATCAAACTAATATAATAATGACCATCAAATATTAAAATTTTATCCTCAAAAATTCTTCTTTGAAAATTTTCTTGCTAAGCAATCTTTTGATCTACATTCTTCAAATTCATTTCCTTCATTTACGAAATGTAATCTCCGTCATGCTACTACATTTTTTATGTAGGAGCATCCAATGGTGTAGGGAAATCTTGTATCACCCAAAAAAAGTGTTTTCTTTATTTTATTTAGTTGTTTTGAGTCCCATGATGGCACTTAGGGGATACAATACTATCAGGCATCAAAAATAGTGAAAAATGGACACTTACTATTTTTAGTAAGTCGGCATAAACATGCTGGTATGGACCTAAATATTTATACCAAGGAGAAAAGCTAAAAAAAAATGATCATGAAAGAATCACCTCAATACCCTACACAATTTGGGAGAAATTAAGGTTTCCATCCTAAGAAATTCCTCCAATGTAGCTTCAAATTCATATATAAAACTTTAGAGGCCCTAAAATAGCTCAACAAGTGGCTAAACTGACCTATGTTGGGTTCACATGTTGTAGAGCTTATTGAGAGCTTTCCAATGATATGCAACAATAAAAAATTGGACAAATAGGTCAAAAGTTGTGGCCTTGCGAAATTAGTCCTCTAAAAAAGTGAATTTCATGAAAAAAATTTCCTAGACCAAAAATCAAATGGTGGGACTTTTGGTACCAAAACCAAAGGGAAATTTTCACTTTCTAGAACATTCTAGGATGGTTATTGGATAAAATTAAAAGGATTAAGTGGGGTTTATAGAAGGTGGCTCCAATAATTTAGATTTTGGGTTCCAAATAATATATTTTCTTTTCAGAGTTGATTTTTCTCTAATGAATCAATCCCATGAGGTTGTAGCATGTAAGATTTGAATCTATAATTTCATTATCTAAAAATAATTGAAATTGAGTCACTTTTTTTTCTTGCATCTTTTGTGTTTGTATCTATTGTGATTTTTGTGGGTTTTGTGTGATGTAGGCCTCATCAAGCGGTATCAGAGTAGGAGTTCTTTAGCCTATAACAAAGCACCAAATGTGAGGCAGTTACAGTAGGACCTATGAGTGTGAGTTGAGTTCAAAATGCCTCCAAGACATGCCCACTATGGAAGAGGTAGTATACAATAGAAAAATGGACCTTTAGACATTTTCATGGTCATCTAGGTCTTTTTCCTATGATGCTTAGCTTATTTTTCTTAGATTTAGTGTTGCAATGTAACTTATACATTCACATTAGGTCTTGAATATTCAAATTAGAATGTCTTTTTAATTTTTGAAGTGTTGTAACATTTCTACACTTTTCTAGACTCTTCTTATTATAATTCATCTAAATATCATATTTTTATCCCTTACCAAGTCCTATTTTAAAGTCTTGTAAAGTCTTGTAACAAACATTCATGCTTTTCTAGGCTTTTCATCACCAAATACACCTTTCTTATGCTTTATTTGGACCCTTTTATGCACTAATAGGGCATAATTAAGTGTGTGTTTCAATACAAACTTGAAAAGAAACATTAAAGACAACATAATTCCCAACACCCACTTGCAAGCCTTGAGTGATGCCCATTCAACATGGTTGGAAAATGAGTCCCTCCTGGCAGAAAATTCAAAATAAATTCAATTTTCCTTCATGTTTTTATTCATTAAAACCTTATATTGGCCCGTGATGTTGTATTTTCAAGAAATTAGAGCATAATTGTGTATAAATAAGTGTTTTTCCATCCATTTTTACCCTATTCCCCCATTTATCCCATTCACTCATTCATCATCAATCAACATTCTTACATTTAATCCATCATAGCATCATTCAATCAAGCAATCATCAAGCATGTTGGAGCAGCCATTAACATATCTTCAAACTTCAAAAAGGGTTTGAAGAGTTTAGGGTCCACTTGTATGCTTTTTATTCATCATTCCTTTCTTATTTCATTTCATTTCTTTATCAAGGGTTTGATTACCAAAGTGGGATTTGACCAAGGAAAATCACTATACTTTAACCCTTAACCATTTCCCCTCCTTGCATGTATGTTTGTATGTCTTGTAGGCAGATTTGTTACATAAATAGGTGTTGAAAAGTGGTCAACAAGCCATCAAATCTATTCAAGTCAACCAAAACCTAATTCAAGCTTGGAGACAACATCAACCTATTTTTTGTAGATTTGGTTTCATCCACTTGACTAGAAGACAAGAGCAGATCTAGATCCATAGAGTTGAGTTCTAAATTTGTAGATTTTTGTAGGAATGATTCACCATCAATGGAAAATGAGTTTGACTACTAGGTTGGAAAAGGTGTTTTTTTTTTATTTTTTAGTTCTCGACATTCAGAAACCTGTTTCAACAAAGTTTACTAGAAGCAGGACTGATTTGCCATCTGTGGTGAATGAGTCCCATTGGTCATCAACAATGATTTCTACAGCCTTCCAAAATCTTACAGCATCAACATTCCATCTCCAGGTGTAGTCTATTGAATATCATTAAGTTCTAATTTCATTTATGCATGTTTCTAGTTCATTTCTGCATATCACACTTTGTTTTCAAACACTTCATATTTCTTAGGTTTCGCATAAGTAATCAATCATTTTTTTTTTCCACTTATATCATTGCATTTAGGCATAATTTCATTTTACTTGCACTATTTTGAGTGAACCACCTATATTTTTGTGTGAGATCTATCTCTTTCCATTAGGTGAAAACCCCTAATTGAGCAAAAGAGTCATATCATTTCACACCCCTATAACTTATGGTTAATTTTGGTGAACCTACATATTGAAAATTATCTTTCTAATTTACATTACATTGGAATCCTAGGATTCAATTGCATTAGTATTTTGCATTGGTTTTGCATCCTAGGGTTTACAAACTTGCATTAGTGGATATCTCATATAGATTTCATTTTTGCACTTCAAAATGTTACAAAAACTTAAATCCTACATCTGCATCTTGGTTTTGCATCAAAAAAGCATAAAAACCACTTTAATTTTTTTTTAAAATCACAAAAAATTCACCCCTAGACTCATTCACCACCTTGGGCAAATCAGCCCAGTTGCATATTCTGAACTACATTTTTACGCATTTTCTGGGTATTTTTTGCATTACAGTTTTCTGGTATTACTTTTTGTCATACTTTCCAGATTTTTTGTTTTATCTTCTTTCTTACATATTAGTTTACTTTCCCTCATTGTCATCATGGATTTTTTCTTTAACAAGTTTTGAATATCTTTGAAATCCTTAGTTGACATGTTGAAAATTGTTCCTTTGGTTGTAATCCTAATGACCTTGAGTTTCCTCATGCTCCTTCAACTCCTCATGAATTTCCTCCTAATGGTGTTGAAATCATTGGAGAAGATGACGATCGAATGAAAAAATTCTTAAATGCATGCCTTGAAAAACTTAAAGCCAATGCATCCTTTTACCCATCCATGAAGTCACAAGACCTTCCTACTATTTCACCTCCTAATACATTTGGTTGTCTACATCCTGAAACAAATGAAGAACCTAAGTTATTCTACACAAGAAACTCCTCAACCATTTTATGATAACAAAGCTACCAACACACCAATTAACCTTGAAGAAACTTATGGAAATGGATTCACTATCTTAAGAAATCAAGGATGTGATAAAATAACTAAACATGACATTCACCAACTTTTAGAACAAATACCAACAAAGGAAAACACAATAGGCCTAAGATATCAAGATCCTCATAATGACAAGCCTCATTTGAATATTGGAGACTTTGAGATGATAGCACAATAATCTTTGATTCTCCTCCTAACTTGAATGTCCTTCCACATGAACAAACCTTACATGATTCCCTTGACAAGGATGCTAGGATCCCCATGGTTCCTCTTCCTCCTTCAATCCATGAACAAGGTGAGTCTAGTAAATGCAAATGACCTTACAAATTGAAAAAACTCAAGTTTCCTCTCCATCCACTACATTAATGTGAAAGGAAACTACAAATGCATTTAAATATATGCCTTATACTCTTACCACCTTTGAATAGGTTTGTCATCGATCCTAAAGATTCCAACATACCATATTGTAAATATCATCATGTTCTTAGACATCGCAGCCATGAATTTCAAGCATTGAAGGACAAACTAAACAAGTATCACTTCACTGATACCGACAATTATCCTATAATTCAATAAACCTTATCACCAACCTCAGCATATAAATAGTTGTAGAATTTTCCATTCTCACTATTGCATGATCTTTCTCATCACTTATCTTTGCTCATTCTTTCCTTGCACTTCATGGGGGCAAGAAGTTGTTAGCCTTGTCCTAGTAATGCATTTTTCCTTGTTCCCTAGCTATGTTTTTTACCTTTCGCTTACCCTAACTAAGATTGGGAGGTGGATGACTTGTTTTATGGGTGACTTACATTTGCATTACTAGTATTTTAACATCTTGAATTTTATTTTTCTTTTCTTTAGTATGATTGTATGTGTGTATCATGTTCCCTCATAATGTGATGTGGCGTTTGTTGTTCTCCTCTCTTTTTGGCATTCTTCTATTTGTACCTTCATTCTTCTCTATGCCATCATTTTACTTTCTTTTTGCTTTTGTTTTTTTATTTTCCTTTTGGGGATGATGTAAAATGTAGAGATGACCTATGTCTCTTCCATGTTGAACCATAAGGTCCTTTTACTTTCTTTTTTTCTTTTGTTTTGTGTTTTTCTTTTTGGGGGTGAAGCAATGCATTGAGACATCTTGTTGTCTCTTCCATGTTGACCCAAATGGTTTCTTTTCATTTTTAATTTGTCTTTTCTTGTTTTTTACTTTTGGGAATGATGCAAGGGATTGATACCAAAATTTTTCCCTCATTTTGAACCAAAATAATTTCCTTTTCTTTCACCATTTCATTTTCTTTTTTGGTGTAGGTGCACCCTTAGAAGAATATGCCTCCATGAGGAAAATTTAGGATTTTGATTTTGTATACATATTCCCATTTTTTAATAAGGACTAAAAGGAATAAATAAGCATGAAATAGGTATTAGATGGTTATTTTAGGTTCATTTGGGCATAAAATGTAAACTTGCAAAATTTGACAATTTGTTGTCAAAGCAAAATTATAAAAAATGCAACAAATTGCAAAATTAAGGAAGGTGAAGAGATAGATAGTTGGATAGTTAGTTTTAGGAATTGGAATTGGTTTATAAAGGAATTATGTAACCTCTCAAATCTTGAGGAAGGTTGGGGTATGTTGTGGGAGTAAGGAAATCAATGAAAAGTTTAGTTTTATGTTATTTCCCTACATTTTTCTATGTTTTAGGCCATTGTACGACCATATTTAGTGCTTGAATCAAATCCTTTTAGCCTATTCAATCTAATTTATGATGCATTTGGTTTCATTTAAATCCAATTAGAATTAAGAAAGATATTCTTAAATTACTCTAGGCAGGTTAAACCCTCCACTAGGGTAAACAATGGGCTCTTAAAGTTAAGTTTCTTTCAATTACACTATTAGAAATTCCTGAGAGTTGGTGAGAAGGAAGATTAAATTTTATTTTTAAAGTTCCTTAAGTTTAAGAGTCATTGGTAGAGTTTTTGGGTGAAAACCATGATGCCCTAGTCCTGGAGAAAGTGAATATGACTGGTAAAACTAGTATACAGTGATGTTTCATAATTTTTTATTGTGGTTATGAGTCATTTTTAAGTAATATTATTTTTAGAAGGTGCTCAAGTGTATTTCAATCCATTTCCTAATTATTTTTGGTGACTTGATAAGTTTTTGGAGATCATTTATTAACTATCCTATTTGGAAAAAGTTGTCACAGTCATATTTGGAGTTGAAAATTGAGGGTTTTGAATAGTTGCTTGAAGAAATATTAAGAATAAAGTATGGGAACGGTCTAATTATGTTATGCAGGTATACATGAACATGTTGGTTCTATTGGTAAGAGAGAGATGGGCTTGGGAATCTAGAGTTGTTTAAGTGGTCTAAATAGGTCTAATTTGCTAATTTGGACATACTACTTTTTCAAAGTCACTTGTTTAAGTTGTTTCAGTTGGTGAAAGGGATTGGGATAGTCAAATTGATGTTATTTATGGTCTTTTGAAGGTTCAACAAGAATTTCTATGCCTTATTCTCTATTTTGGTGTTATGAAGTTTGTGAAGGGAAAAAGAGTCCTAGTTGCAAGGACAACAAGATTTTGTTGAGTTTTGTTAAGTTGATATTGTGTGAGGGGTTTGTTCTCCCTACATTGTCATCAATATGGTATGAGAGCTCAGAAGGTCCTGGCTAAAGAAACTTTGTGGTTTTCTCTGTTGTGGTTTGTGTAGGTTAAGAAGAACCTAATTGCTACTAAGAGACTAGGTTAAGAAACAGAGGAAAGGACCTACATCAAGTAGAGAAAGTTGAGATAAAGTGGAAGCAAGAAGAAGCTTGCTTGAGGAGAAAAGATGGAAGTGTTAAGAAGAAATTTGTAGGAAGGGGAAGAAAGGAAAAAGAGAAAGTGGCAAGAGAAATTTGAGAGAGAGCTAGCAACATTGAAGTAATAGATGAGAAGGTTGGATGTAGAGTTCTAGGAGTCTATGATGAAGATGGAAGAGTGGATCAGACAAGCAACTAGTATTTGATAGTGAAAAAGGTGGTATGACTGATTTAGAAGATAGTCAAAGGAGAAGAAGAAAAATGAAGACAATAGAAGAAGAGTTTCAAGATGCAAATCAAGAATTCAAGGATGAAGATAGTGCAGGGTGCTGCAAGAAGTTGAGTCCACTTTTTGGCCAAAAAGTGGAAATGTTTTTCCCTATTTTCATAATTTCACACATTTGACCTTAAAATTTGATGCACTTAGAGATGGAATCTTCAAAAAATTCATTCATCACAAAATGTAGTACTCGGAGTCTAGTTTCCAAATATGTAATTTATTTGAATACCCAGATTATACAAATTGAGTTTCAATAGGCGTTTCTAAAAGCCACTATTTACAAGTCACTTTTTTTTACCATACCATGCACATGTACAACATCCATATTTTGACCTAAATTATTGTATTTTTCTAAATCCTTTTGGAGAAAGATTTGTGACTCACTGAAGCTTGTTCTCGATATTTTTTTGTAATTTTTTATTGAATTTCTTTTTGGCTAATTTTTTATTGGGCATATTTGTCGTTTTGGAAAATCATTGTGTATGACACACATAAGATGACTTAAACTTATCATTTTTTTATTTTTTATTTAAATTGAAAAGAATTTTTGGAAGTTTG
>VDFB02355817.1:0-19490 GCA_007258455.2 Sequoia sempervirens | reverse complement strand
CTACTAGAACCTCACCTCTTGTTGGAAATATTGTCATTAATGCCAAAGAAAAGGAATGAGATTATTGTCATTGATGTCAAAGCAAATAGACAATTTTTTTATTGATGTCAAATGAGATCTATGCCAAAAGAAAACTAAGGAGTCAAAGGAGAGAATTGTCATGAAAGAGTAAAATTGCCAAATTCCAAAGGCCACTAATAGCAATTCAAGGTAATAATTAAGATCATTAATGGTCACCTGGTGAGATGGTATTCTTCCTATGAACTTATTATTGACCATAGCTTGATATAAGCTAAAAGACAACACAATTTTATTATTATATAAGAACTCCCTTTGATACATGAAAATGAAACCATATAACCAATGATAAGATAATTTTCCAAAGAATTAAAGTATGGAGGATTAATAAATACAACGGTGATGAGTAATAAGTGTAGATCTAAAGAAGTTATCATTAACAAGGTTGTATTAATGATAAAGAAACAACGATAATACTATTTGGAGAGTGAAGAAGGCAGTGTTTTTGATCAAGAAAGTGTAGCAATTGTATTAAATAGAAGTTATAAATAATATATTAATAGAAGGTGGTGATTTATATGACAACAATTACTATAATATTTATGTTTAATGAATTCTATGTTAAAAACAACAATTACTATTCATTTAAGGGAGTGATTTATATTATGAAGAGTAACATTGTTACATAAGACAAACTCAACAATCTCACATTAATAATAGGGAGTGATTAGTAAGTGAAAAGGTAGAAATTTTTCTTATTAACAAAGAACGTCAATCTATAATGGAAGGGTGATTCTCTTGGAAATAATGCATCCATTATAGAGAGGTATCTCTTTTCATTTAGAGATGAAGATATAAAATGAAAGTTGTGTAATGAGAAGAGATGTGTGTGAGTGAGGAACAAAAGATCATAAAAACACATTTAGATCTACATATGAGGAATTAGAAGAAGATTATTAGAAGAGTGTTAATGTAGATATAAAGGAGAAGACTGTGTAGTTATAAAAGAGGAATTTATGGCAAGTTTGTAGATGAGAACATACAGATTTGAAGGGGTGTATAAGTGGATAATGAAACGTCATTTATAAGGAAGATTTCATGAAGAAGATATGAGTATGGGAGAATGAATAGAATATATATGAAGATCATTCAATGTTGAAAATATAAGAAGAGTATAAGGTGAGAACATACAAGTATATTTATGTTATATGGTATATGAGAAGAGGGGAATCATGGAATTAATAAATTAAGGGTAATAAAACAAGTTCATTATCCGATGAAGAAAAAGCATTTTGAAGGTTTTATTATATTGGAGAGGTTGGTACCTCAGATGGAATGAAGTCGGTGCCTCATGCCAAAGAGATTAGTGTCTCTTACTGAGTTGTTGCTCAATTGTGGGGATTGGTCTCTCCATTGGATTGGTGTTCACCAATTGTATAAGAGGAGATTGGTGTCTCTTGTAGGTTGGTGCCTACAAAGATTGTAAGGGATATTTATATAAAAGAAATACTTTTCATGATTTTCTCTTGTAAGGGTTTCCACGTAAATCTTGTGTTCATGTGTTGTATAATTGTCAGATCTTATGTGAACCATATTGTGCAATTGATATTGTTATAGTTACTAAGTTTTAAAAAGTAAAAGATTATATTATATTGATTCACCCTCCTCTCAATATATAATGTTCTCAATACCCTAAAACTAATCCAAGCTTCTACATTTGATCTCATTACCTAGTTAATGGGATGTAGGAAATTATTTCTCTTCTTAATTTGTAAATTTTGTGCACCATACAACTTCAATTGTTACACATTCTTCCCTATCACAAGAGTTGACTATTGTTGAGGCATCCATGAGTACTCCCTTCTCTCTCCATTATGAGTTAAATAAAGATGTGTCTTGGACAATTATACAAAGATGGAAGAGAGGTCTTCCTAATTTTTTCAATATCCCATCACTAGATTAAGGGTGAGCAAATTACAAGGAAGGGGTCAAACATAATGTAAGTGAGGTCAGTTGTTTTCTAACTTAGCTTGGCTACAACTATGTTGTTCAAAAACTATTTTGTATTCATTATATTGCTTTGGTTTATGGTTTTAAGCCATGTTAAACCCTAATTATTGTTGTTAGCTAGTTTGTTGATGGTCAACTATTTTTTAGCTAGTAGTTTGTTGTAAATGGGGTCTAGGATTCCAATTAAACCTATTTACCCTTTAATCAAAAATAAAATTCTACAAAATTACAAAAATGAAGGAGAAAATCATAAAAAGACTACCAACAAATCTAGATTGATTTCCATGTGATAATATATGTTATGTGCTCTCAAGTGTCATCTTCATTACTGAATAACAAACCAACATTGGAGTTATTTTGTAGCTACAAGATAGAAACAAATCATCATATCATTAAAGACAATAACTAGTTAAATAAAAGAAATCACAAACCAACATAGGAGTTATGCTATATCCATAATATAAAAACCAATAATCATAGCAATAAAAAAATTAAATCAAGAGTGTATTTGTTCACAACTAAACAATCAAACCTAATAGAACCCAAGATGTAATTTTCTATACACATAGAATGTTATAAAAATAGTCATCAAACCCTTATTTAACAAATTCAAGGAGATCAATAAGTTTGTTAAGAGACTTGTGACATTTGACTAGAAAGGAGTCCAAACATGCTATATTTTCAAAACTCAATTTTGGGCACAAGTATCAACCCTTAGACTCAAAAAATTCAAATTTGTTTCAAGTCTAAAAATGAATTCCATTTTTTTTTTAAGATAATGTGTATGGTCTCTAAAATCTTTTTAGATATAATATAATCACACAATGACTTGTACACACTTTTTGAGTCATACCATTACACTTTAAAATACATGTTTGACCACTTGTGATCACTCATTTTTACGCACATACCTATGAAACCTTTTTTAAAAATAACATGATAAAATATAAAATACTAAAAAAATAAAGGACAAATGCCACTTATTGATTGCAATCATGAGTTTAGCTTTAAATTTTACAATGTGCTTTAATTTACTAGAGTAGACCCCACTATAATTTGTGTCTCGAATAATAATAAGAAATTGAACAATTGTGTAAGAAACTTATTCTAGAAATCTTCTTTTGAATTTGTATTGAATAATTAACTTGTTATCATTAAAATATATGCTAATATTTTTTTTTGATAGGTAAGATGAGATTTATATTAATATTGTAAAAAGATTTACAATAGAGTCCTGAGGCCATAGAGACAGGGGATTTGAACCAGAAGCTAGCCTGACAGACAACCTCAAACCCAAAATTCCCTTTCCTATGAACTAGAGTGACCATGCAGGGTCATGCAAAAATTGGCTTTACAAGGACAAGCCAACCTAGACTATTATGATAGTAAAACATATACTAAGCCTAGAAATACCAAAACACCTGATGACAAACATAATTAACTATTTCACCATAGATTATGTTGAGCAAATACCCTAAACTCATATCTCCATGTAGCATTTTGCATCGCTAAGAGGTGGTATTTTTTCTTGAGGAATTCAACCCTGGCGATCGCCAACCTTCGATACTCTATCAACTCCAAACCTTGGAGATCCAAAAGAAAAGGGTAGTATTTGACTATTTCACTTGGCACCTCCAAAAGACCCAAGTTGTATGGGCGAGGGATTCCCACTATGAGCGTGGTTGCGGCCAATGCCTTCTCCAACCCCACGAGAAGATCCTTTTTGAATAACCTTTGCATCAAAACTTTCACTTCTTGTTTAGGGACATTCACATCCAAAAGCCCCACCACCACTCTAGAAGTGATATTAGTGTCCAATCTATAACCTTCACTTCCTTCCATGAATCTTTTCCCAGCTATAAATTTCACCACTGCGAACGTGAGGAAATCTGGATGGCAAATGATGTGCCTCATCCTAAGTGACATCATAGGGCCTCGAAAGGCCATTTGATGAGCTTGTTGCTCAATAGCTGAACTTGAGTGTCCATGTCTCCACAAACCAGTCCACTAGCAAAAACATGGATTATGAACATCACCATGAGAAAAGGAAGCCAATGCAGCTAAATTTAACACTTTGATTGATCTATGAAACCCAAGGCAATGTCAGAGTGCTAGCTCGCCACTGACCCTTGGCATACAAAATGAGCAATTTGTCATCATTAAATGATAACCACAATAACAAAAAAAGGATTCTTAATAAATCTCTGGGCCATGAGCATGTGAACCGTTCACATGAAAGACCAGCCAACAATTACACTTAACACCATGATTTCAATGTGGTTGCACCATATTTTCCATGTGAACACTCAACAAATCTTCCCACAAACCCCTACCAAGTAGGAGTTATATGGTTGATGTGGCAAAACAACACACGAGAGGTCCAAGCCATCACCACAACTCTATTTGTGGAGAGTTACACACCCAACCACCCACTATATGCTAAGATTTTTAAAAATATATGTCCACATAAATTTGTAAAGGATTGTTTTTTATAAATTCATATAATATATTTTAATTAATATTTTAAATTATATGATAGTAAAATATTATAAAATATATAAGAATATAAGATAATTTTAATAATTAACTATAAAAAATAATTATTTAAATAGTTTGAAAAAGTAATTCATATTTATGATTGAAAGGGTTTTAGTAGTTTTCAATGTCAAATATAGATTTTTTAATTATTCAATTGATAAAAACATATACAATATACATTGAAATAAAAAAATTAATTGGAATTAAATAATTTTCTTATGAAAATATAAAATGATTTCAAAAGTAAATAATGTTTGAAATAAAATAACTTTCTAAGTAAAATTTACAATTCAAAGAATAATCTAAGGGTGTGGGTGGATTGCAATACAACAAAAACACTATTGTGGTGAGGTAGTCTTCAAGGCCAAAAGCTATTAATTTGAAGTTTGTGTCTTAGCTTTGGGCTCTTCACTAGACTTTGCTCTTCTCTACTTGTTTTAGAGTTATTTTTAGCTCTACTTTGGATGTTCTATGAATTTTAATAGTGGCTTGTGTATATTCTCATATGAGGTTTTATGCATGTGCAAAAGAATGATAACAATTTTGAAATGACGTCATATTGGTAATATAGAACAAAGTATAGGCAAGGGTTATTCCTATGTGATCTTTGAAGATCATTGGAAGGATATTGGCTCTCTCAAATTGGGAGGTGTGGGTTTTTTATATAAATTATCTTTCATTTGGATGGCCATGCCAAATAGCTAGAGTTTTACCTTAGTACATTAGGGCCAAAATAATTAATGTGGTCTTGTTAGAGAGAATAAGGCATTAGGAGAAACAAGTTATGCCCTTATTGTCTAGATTGGATACATGGTTTTCATGTACTTCTAAGGTTGATTATGTGACTAGAGTTATTTATTAGTCACAAATACAAGAGCCCTTATTGCTCATATGAACAAGTTTTGAGTAGGATCTACATATAAATTATAGTCATCCCTTGTATAATTTCTTCCTACTTCATGGTGGTTGATTGCTTTTTGATATTCATGCTTGTAATGTTTATGTTTGAAGGCAATTTAGACATTCCTATATGATCAAATGACATGGATTTTTTTATGTTATATTTAGTTGGTGTTTGTATAGATGTCTAATTTTTCCACTACACAGCTTTTCTTTTGAGAGTTGATTATTCCTTTGTATATTTATTTTGATCAATATAAAAGGAAGTTAAAATCTCTGTGTTCATGTGTATATACTAAATAAAATAGTATATATATATATATATATATATATATATATATATGGCATCCTTACCGTTCAACGTATAAACTATTCATGTCTACATCAATTAATGTGATTTAATTTTATGAGTTTCTGAAATCAAGATCTGAACTTCACAAAAATGATTTTTTTAATTGAAAAGAAAGAAAGAATTGAAATCTTAATGTTCCAGCCTAAGCTTAGATTAAATTAATCTTACACAAGAGAAGTAGGTATAGCAAGTCCAAAATGTTGAACTATATCCTAGTTAATAACATCCATCTTTTACAAATTCTCTGTCAAATTAAACCTACCATGATTTTTTTTTAAATTAATTTCATATCAATTCAACTGTTTTATTCATCTAATTATTTTTATGTTAAAATTAATTTGACAAGATTTTATAAAATCCCATAGTCCAGGGACTTCCTCACTTCATCCTATTTCTACTAAGCAAATAAAATTGATCCATAAGTTTATTGAAAGGAAGACTGTTAAAAATAAAATGGAAAATATCTTAATGCTGTTACAAAGTAAGTATGCAGATAGAGACAAATACACAAGAGCTGTCATACGTCTATTCATCAAAAAACAATCAAATAATGAAACCTCTTTCACAAGATTGTCATCCAAAAGAATCTTTGAGCCCATAATCCCAGCCATTTTAACATCTTTATTTTCAATCTTTCTCACAGCTGCGTACCCCTTATGGAAAATCATAATCTCAGTAACAAACAAAAAGATTAATGTCCAAAATGATTTCTGAGAATCCATGGCTGGAGGAGAGATTGTGGTGTAAACTGTTTGGACTTATAATATTTCAACTAACAACTGCAAAGATCAATTAGTGGATTTTTTTCACTATATTATTAGAATTCATTTTGTTTATCTATTATCCTCATCAAATATGCTCAACCAATTCAACTACAACTCTTTAATATACAATAAAATTTAATTTACTAACCGATAAAGATAAATGATTCATTATAATTAATGTTTCATAATTAATATCATCTATTAAATCACTTGATTACCCAATAATTAATATGAAAAGATCTATTAAATGAAATCACTCGATAGAAGGGACCTTCAGTTAGTGGATGGAGACTCACGAGCTCAGTTTGCCATTATTAGTTCTTGCTTTAGTACAGGCTATGTTTTTCTTTAGGGAAGGAGTTATAAGGGAAAAACTACCACTTATATTAAATATTGAAGTCAAATAAAATAATTAATTTAAATAAATGAGTTTGGATTTATATTTAATATGAAAATTAAAATAAAATATATATTATGATTAATGTGAGAATTAAAATTAAGTAATTGTTGATGATTTATAGTGTTAGATATTAAGTAGATGTTAAGAATGTATACATTATATTGATATAATTTTAAGATATATTATATGATCATCCTTGATTTAAAGGATTAATTATGTATTCTTATAGTTTATATATATATATATATATATATAAATAATCTATTTGTCTTTATTATGGGTTTTAAAATTGATAATAGACATGTGGTGTTTAGTGTTAAAAAGGGTGTTGTTACACATTGCATAAAAGAAGAAATATTTTAATTATGTAAAATAAATACTTAGTTGTGGTGCATATTTATAGTTGTGTTTAGCCACTTTAAATATTTATTTGGGTACACATGTAAAATTTTAAGGGACATTGGTTAAATATTTTGTGTGAGTTGCACATTGGAAAAATATTTAATATTAGAAAAACTTAATACCAAAAAGTAAATGTGGTGTCAATTGTTTTGAGACACATGGTTTAGCTAATACCGCTTAGTGGTTTTGTGTGAGCTTGAATCTCTAAAAGCAAGCATGGATTTAGTAGTTGAGGTTGACTATCATTTGTATTAAGCTATCCTGCAAAATGCATATGTGAAGTATGGCTTGTGATGTGTGGTTGCATAGTTGCTCATTATACTTGAACATATAAAGGATGCATTAAAGAAGCTTGATGTTTCATAAGTATTCGTGGAGGCTCTGTAAGTGTATTGTAATGTTCCATTGCTATATAATAAATTGAGTGTGCATGTTTTTAGAGATTGGAATTTTCTCTCATGAGGTTTTTCTTAGGATATCTTTTGTGTCATTTTGATAGTATGTTTTTCTATTCGTTTGCATGGTGGATTCTAAGTATTTGTTTACATATTTTTCTCTCTTGAGATTATGTCAAAGAAATGTTTTAAATTGCTGCAATTTTCTTTTCATTTAGAAACATCTTTGAAGAATCTAGTAAATTGTGAGTCGTGTTCTCCTTAATTAATTAGACCCTTAAATGGACGAATTCAACAAAATGAACCAAGGTTAAGGACAATAGACAAGGGTGCAATATGCTCTTAAGATGGTGTCACAAATAGACATTGCAAAATTCACAATTTTTTAAGCTCATTGACCTAGGTGTTCTCTTCACCTCAAGATGCTAAATGGTGTTTTTTAAATAGGCTCAATCAAAAATACACTACCATATGCAATTTTAAACATTTGTGTTTTAGTCAGCTCATAATAACCAATAGAAATAGAGAGAATGAGGTCCATTTTAAATTTTGAATTAAAAAGTTTAAGATTCGAATCTAAAGCATAAAATTAATCTAGATCAATTTTATACTCACAGACATAAATTTTGAAGATTATGATCAACTTTTGAAAATGAGTAATAATAGAATTAGGATCATATAATGTTTTTTCGCCAGCTTCCCCATCAAACATTTCATTTTAAATAGATTTTTATCATTGCATTTTACCACACTTTTACTACCATGTAAGCTACCATCAAAATACATATAAAAATAGAATCAAACAGCTAACATAAAAATTAAATTTATTTTCAGACCTTCAAAGGTTAGAGATCAGCGTAAAAAAATCCATGACTACTGTCACTCGTGTCTCTATCTCGTGGGTTTGCACAAATGAGAAGAGTTTCAACAGCTTCCATTCACTACTACTAATCTGAGGTATTCCCCAAGGATCATTTTAGTGAAAGGAGATTCGAAAGATTGTAGTGGAAGCTAAAATCTCAAGCCACCAACTCTCCTTACCAGTCAAAGGAGGCTGGGGTGATTTCTTTACTGGTACATTGGGTTGATCTCATTCCCTCCATACCTGGAAGAGATGGGGCAACAAGGAACAAGGTATTGGGGGAAGCTTTCAAATAGAAGAAAATAAAATCAAGGATTTTAACGTATTTTAGTTTTCAAATTTGTTCAATGATTATTAAGAAGTTTGATGATGAGCTTTCATATTTTTTTAACAGTATCCTTTTTGAACAAATCTTGATGAGTTCTTATATTTTTTCAACCTTATCTTCTTTGAACAAATCTTGTAGATGTGGGTGTCTTCCTTGTGACAAATATGCAATATTTGATGTTGGTCGATCATGAGTAAAATAAAGATAAAAGTTCAATAAATTAGATGGTGGCACAAAAGAAGAAATAGACAATTTTAACACACTATAAGTTCATTAGGGTGACTATGGGATCATAGCTAAAGATGATTTAAACATTGTTGTCGAGAGAAAAAAATACTCCAAAAAGGAAAAACTACATATGATATTCTAATTGAACAATAAATGAGAGAAAATTTTGAGACTCAAATCCACATCTAGAATAGTTTTCTCTTCTTTTCTTAGTGATGAGAATTTTGTCTTTGTCACTTGCTTTTCCCCATTATTTTTAATAAAATGGGAAAATGCACTCTCTTCTCTTATTAGGAAAAAAACACTATACTAGAAAAATAAAAAGGTGCAGGGTGAGAGATTTTATCTTTTATGGAAAATGGTACAATTTTGATTATGTGGACAAATGTAAAGGGCTCTAGAAAAATACAAATAATGAGCTAAGGATTTCAACCAAAAATATCAAGTTTTGACTATGTAGATAGCATGTCAAGGTCTTTAAATATGTAGAAATGTATTTCATATAGATAAAGTAATGAAGCTCTATCTAGTACCCAAAAATGGTCAGATTTGATAACTACATTACTAGAATCAAACTTATGAAAACTATTAGTGATGATATATGATCCCTCCAATTGGTTGCATACAAAAGATGCAAGGAATTGAAGGTAAGGGGAGAAATGATAACATCAAGTAAAGCATAAGTATGCAATGTTGTCCATGATTATCTCATATAAGACACAACAATCATGTGATAAATACCAATAGAAAACAACAAATAACATCATGTATGCATAACAAACATGTAAAAAAAATAGGTATGAGGTAAGTATATAAGCTTGTAAAGGCAAGAGGATGAGATGCCCTCAAGGTTACCCCTAGTTATAAGAAAATAGTAGTAATAATTGATAAGGATAAGGCATGTAAGCACAATGAAACATATTATGTGGGATGTAAACATGTTGAATACCAATTTATATGATAATTAACAATATATCATCTAAGGATGTGAGTGTGAAATCACATGAAATAATTGAGTGTTATGGTCACCTAGAGTGGCGAATATAACAATAAATAAGGTATGTGAAGAAAACGTATAAATACAGTTTCCATCATAATCATGAGTTACAAATGTTGTCTTGATAAAATAAGGTCCATAATAAATGCACCATTGGATAATTTTTATAGAAATGTGTCCACATATCATGTCATCATCAATAGTATCACTCATTATGTGTAATATCATTTCCTCCTCCATGTAGATGATTAGGGTTAAAAATTTATCAAAGGAAAAATATACTCAAACTATATATAGGAGGGTAAAAGTATGAAAAGTACATAATTTCATTTGCACTTTCAACCCTAGAGAGAGAGATCTTAGTACATTGCCATGGTTCACTATAGAATTCATGCCCAAATTGATGTCAATGACCCTCTAAAAAAAATGCCATTTCTTTTGTTTTTGTAAAAAAGATAGATTTAAAAAATGGTCAAGGTAGTGTAAAACAATTAAAATATATAATATGTTTTTAATTTATTTTGATACTCACAAAATAACCCTATATTTGAGCTTAAGTGACCCCACTTCCAAGAGTTTGAGCTAGTTTATGTGAATGTAAATTATTAATTTTATTGAAATTCATAGAATTCTGATCCAAAATATATAAATTTGTTAGATTTTCAATAAACAACATTTTATTATAAGATTTTGATTTCATATGATATTAATAGAACTGTTTTATTGTTTGTTTGTGATGAACCTAGTGAGATTGACATTAGAGAATAGTCCAATATCTACTAACTACACAACCTTCACAATCTATGTCTTACATGTAACATCCCTATTCCCAATTCTTTATGATTCTAGGAAGATTCAATTCTATGATAAAATTGGAAGTGCTATAGTGAGTTATGCTAGATGCAAGTGTTGATTTAGTGAATTGTATATAATGTGCAATTGAATTATCATGGTTGATGATTAAAGGTGATTATATGATTATATTTTTTCTAACAATGCTACATAGGTAATCATAATGCTAGCCAACCAAGTAATCCATGAGGGAAGTAGATTTGTCAAATATTGCAATCATCACAGTGACTATGGAACATAAGTTTATATTAATACTCATCATTTTGACTCTTGCAAATGGATAGGGATCATCAATTTTATATAATCTAATTCACTTAGTTCAATACATAGAGCAATGTGTTATATTTTTTTCATGGGGTAGATGTATGATAGCTCATCTCTATGATTATCTACACAAGTTTTATGATATGTAGTTGTTGATTTTTAGGTAGCTTGAAACTACTTCACTGTTGCACCTATGTGTACATTAGAGTGCCTCATTTCCTAGGTGTGCCTATAAATATAGTACCTAATATCTAACCTAGATCATAACAATGGGATACTATTTGGATTAGTAGGTGGAAGGAGATTGTAATATTATTTAGATGAAGGAGTACTTTAATATAGTGAACCTAGCTAACATTACATCATAGACATACAAAAATATGTGAGGGTGGATTGAGGATCAACATTTGTTAAGGAGGACTAGATGATCTCAATGATAGTATAAGATGACAATCATATAGTTGGAGTGTTTTCAATTTGAGTGAGTCCTCAAACTATTCAATATTTAGCAAGAAGTTCCCAAGAGCCTTGAATATATAGGAGGCACAAATACTCACCACTTAGGCCTAGAGATATAAATATATCACCATTTTCTACCTAGGCACTTATTGGTGATGAGCTAGATGAAATCATTAGAGTTATATTTAGGATGGCAAAGGGTTCGTAGATGCATCTAGAGATTACTAGAAAAGGATATGCCCCTACCATTATATCTATTAGATGCATGTAGAGGATGAGATGTGGGAGGAGCAATGGATGAGCCACCACAAGTAGTTGATGGTGATGAGCCTAGGAAGTAGATGGAAAAGAGACACCATTGAATGCAACCTCATTGAGTAGGTAAGAAATGATGAGCGTGATGATCAAGTATGCAACAAACTAAATTTATAATTTATCCCTATTGCAAGAGGGAATTATCTCCCTTCAAATTTGATATAACATAAATTAAAAAACTCACAATAATAATAGAGAATTGCACAAACAAAATGCAAGAAGGAAGCATAAGCTATCAATTATATTCATAAAATAGAATTACAACATTATAAATGGGATTTCTGATTACATAAATCAGCAATATGTGTTGGCAACACAAGGGAAAACAACTGAGGGGGGGGGGTGAATCAGTTGTCTCATAAATTCAAAAACTTATTAACTTATTAACCCTTATTCTCATATCTGATTAATAACCATGAAAGCATAAATCATCAACACATCAGAAACTCACATAACACCAACATTTTTTACATGGAAACCTTGTTAGGGAAAAAACCACGGTGGAGCTCAGTCCACAAGATTATACCCTGTTAAAAGTATAAAGAATGAAATGGGGAATGCACATGCATTCAGGCACACTGCCTAGAGCTCATTGTTCAATTACAACAAGGATTACTACCCAAAGGAAGATACACTGTCTTACAGAAAGATTCGGATTACATCCATAGGGATTTGAACTGACAAAATAGCATTTGCTAATACCTGATCACAGTTCCGGTTAAGCACATGAACACTTCTTCACTCTTCTTCACACTCTGCTTTGCCTTCAAATTATTTAGAACATTATTCATGCACACACATTCAACATACTTCAAATGGTATAAACAATCGCTTATATATATCCGTAACAAGAAATTACATCGCTATAAGTCGGCTTCAACAAAATAATAAAAAGAATATAAACTTGTGTATGTTAAATATGTATGATCAAATTGAAATAAATAAAACACAAATAATGGAACTTTAAACTGAAGGAAAGCTAATTAAATTGATTTCAAAAGAAATAAATGAAGCTTCTTCAGAGGCGTTCCATCTTCCTCTATCTCCAGATATTTGTTTGAAGCTGTTGCTCTCAGATTGTGTAAGCTTGGCTTCTTCAAATGGCAATCTACAGAATGAGTATGCAAAGTGATAGAGCTTCTCTATGCTATATGTTGGTGGAGGGAAGATACTGATACGGATATGCACAGGGGCTGTGGATTATGCATAGGAGCTGTGAATTGGGGATGCTATGAAATGAAGTAGATATGCCATGATATGCTATGCTACTATGCTATGCTATGATGCTTGAATGCTAAAAGACTTATGCTATTGCAATTTGGATATAGTTATTCTATTGAAAGCTTCCCTGTATGATTGCAAAGACCCGACAGTCTTTTTATAGATTTTTGCAGGCAAAATCCTGGCTGGCAAAGATCAACGGTTGTGAGGTTGTCTAGTAAGTTTGAATGGTGAGAGATGGAGAGGTTGAGAGGAAGATGGAAGAGGTTGAAAGGTTGGAGAGAAGAATGGAAGCCTGTCTTCAACCCATGGGAACAAGCTTGCACAGGAACAGAGAAATTTTTTTTTTTTGTTTTGGCAGTTTGTTTCACGGTTGTTGAAGATAATGCAAAATAAATAAATAAATTTATTTAATTTCATGTGAGTTTGAAGAAATTAAATATTTTTGAAATATTTATTTTTAGAACTATAGAAAACTCAATTAAATATTTAAAATATTTAATTTGCAAATAGACTTTAGGAGAATCAATTAAATATTTTGGAATATTTAATTGTAATGTGACTTTAGAAGAATCAATTAAATATTTGGAATATTTAATTGTAAATGGAATTTAGAAGAAAAGAATACTTAATCTTTATTTGAATAAAATATTCAAGCCAAGATTATTGATAATTAATATAAATAAATCGTAATGTTTATTTAATTAATTAAGAAATGAATATGAAAAGATGATTAAATAAACTTATTTATTTAATCGAAATGAAATATGAACAATATAAATAAATTATTTAAATTTATTTATATGATAGAATTAGATTTAATTAAATATTTAAAAATATTTAATTAATTACCGAACTATGTGATGTGACCATTTTAGGTGTATACATTTTGCCCCTCTTTGAAGTGATGTGTTTTACGCATTGCTTCAAAGAATTTTGAAATTTTCCCGATGTTGATTGTTGAATGTTGATAGGTATATGCCCCCTCAAACGATGAATCGATAAGATTTTGATTTTGTGAATTTTTTGAATTTTTAGATTTTTGGAATTTTTGTGAATTTTTCATTTTTTATGATTTTTAAGATGTCGATTCATTGTTCGAAAATTATGATGTGAAGAAATTGACCCGGAGAGATGTGAAATGAAAAATTGATGATCAAAATTGCCCCTGCTATGTTAAAATGTGATAAAATGCCCCAATTTTGCCATTAAATAGGTAAAAAATGTCATTTTCCATGTCATTTTCCATTTTAACCTAGTAAAATTTGTAAATTTTGAGCTCTGGAGAGATAATTATGGCATTTCTGATTCACCAGCACCGTTTCGAGCTCATCCGATGACATCAGCAGCCAGCACACTATGGACCCCTGGTATGTACCCTGTGAAACTCCTGCTTTTGGAAAAAAATTTGTTCATTGCACGTTCATCGATGTTTTGATTGTGAAATAGTGTGTTTTAGCGCCCTTAATAATTTTCATAGCGCCCATGATTAGTTCTGTAGCGCCCATGATGAATGTTGTAGTGCCCATGACCATTTTCATAGCGCCCATGATTGGATGTTGTGATAAATAAATTTGTTCCCAAAGTTGTTGGAAAACAAATAATAGCTGATAAATTTGCTTTTAAAGTTGTTAAAAAACAAATAGGACAGATAAGTTTACTTCTAAGTTGTTAAAAACAAACATGATTTTGATTATCTGCTTTCATGAAAATGAAAAACAAATAGTTTGATGGATTTGTTTGCTTCTAAGGTTGTTAAAAACCAACGTGATTTTGATTATCTGCTTTCATGAAAATGAAAAACAAATAGTTTGATGGATTTGTTTGCTTCTAAGGTTGTTAAAAACAAACGTGATTTGGATTATCTGCTTTCATGAAAATGAAAAACAAATAGTTTGATGGATTTGTTTGCTTATAAGGTTGTTAAAAACAAACGTGATTTGGATTATCTACTTTCCATGATGATGAAAAACAAATAGTTTGATATTCAGATTTGATTGATGAGTCATGATGATTTGATATTGATTTTTCTTTGTCATGATAATGTTGCAATAGGAGAGATTGGGTGTTTTGCAATTACGGGAGACATTCCCAAGTACATGGACATTGATTCCACATCTGTTACAGTCAGATCGGGATGTGATCGAGGCATGTGGATTGACTTCGTTGCTTGACATGCCTAAGGTGCGCCTCAACAGAGCTTTATTGACAACACTTGCAGAGCAGTGGCATAGTGACACCAACACATTTCATTTACCGACCGGAGAGATTACAGTGACCCCTGAGGACGTATATCACATCTTGAGGATCCCAGTGATGGGAGAGATAGTGGTCTTTGATAGCCGAGAGGCTGGAGGCACTGATGCTTTGAGGAGGATTTTCAGAGATGATCATATTGTTGGATACTTCATCCCATGGGGCGAGATGACAGATTCATATCCACCCTTACCGTCCGTACTCACAGGTTTCATTGGAGGTGTTTTGTGCCCCTACCATAGGTTGAAGGGGTTCGCAGTCGGATGGGGTCGGGTTCTGGAGAATATGGTGATGCAAGGGACACGGTATGCATGGGGGACATGCATGCTTGCTCACTTGTATGATGAGTTACATCATATTGTATATGGTAGAGGCCGGAGTTTTGTTGTTGGTTGTTCGTTACTACAGATATGGGCATGGGAGCACTTTGCCATTATGCGACCAGTGACTTGTGGACGATGACCTGTTGGTCGATCGTACAGATGGGGATATGCCGATATTATTGCTCAGCCGAGACTGGGCAAACTAGATCATTGGCAGCGTCTCCTAGATGGTCTTGATACAGTGTGTTGGTGGCCATATGTAGAGTGTGAGGCATGGCTAGAGGATGCGAGGGAGATGCCCTATGTCTGTACGTCCAGATACCTTATTGGCCGTACTTCATGGATTATTGAGAGATTTCTTGCTAGACGGGTATGTTGGCAGTTTGGTCGGATTCAGGGTATGCCTATGGGTTTTGCCATTTATGCACGACGACAGCCAAAGCTTGCAATATGGGGTCCACGGATTTCGTATGAGGCAGTGGTGGTAGAGTTCACCAGTTTAGGAGTGGTGATGTGGGATTACCGAGTTGATATCAATGACGCAGGGACAACGCCAGAGTATAGCCAGTATGTGTTAGAGCATCCTACACTATGTATGTTTCATCCTAATGAGCCTATTGCACCAGTTGCTGTACAGAGACCATAGAGAGGCGGTCAGAGACGATAGAGGGATTCAGCTTCAGAGGGTGATGATTCAGAGGGAGGGGATGATGATGAGAGTGGAGATAGTGATGATGATGATGAGGGTGGAGGTAGGGGTGGTGGTGGTAGGGGTGGTGATAGAGGTGGTAGGAGAGGTGGTAGGAGAGGTGGTAGAGGTGGACCATGAATGAGACACACAGATCCATCTGCTTCAGTAGATCCAGTGGTATCGGGTCAGATATCTTCTTTGCAGAGTACAGTGCAGAGCTTACAGGGTCAGTTAGCACAGGCACAAACCTTGATTGCACAGCTTCAGGGATAGTTGACCTCAGTTACTACTCAGAGAGATACAGCTAGACAATGGGGTGAGCAAGCCATTGCTTTAGCAGATAGTCTACAAAGAGTGGCAGCGAGTACCCTGCCTGGTGACATGATGAGAGAGGTGACCAGAGCCACCCGGGAGGCCGAGTTTTATAGGACCAGATATCATGATGTTGTTCCACCTGAGCGGAGGGAGAGTTATACACAGTCACGGTCTACTCATAGTCGCTCTCATACTACCAGCAGAGGTGTGACACAGCCATTACCTTTAGGAGGTCCATCAGGGACAGGTGGAGCAGGTCCATTAGGTGTAGGTGGTACAGGTCCTAGACCAACACCATCAGAAGATAGCACTGCCTAGTGCAGTTTACATGATGTTTTTGTGATACTCTGTTTAGACATTTGTATACACCCTGAGATGGTCTCATTTTTTATGATGTTATATCATATATGATTGACATCTTTGTATATTTTGACATTCATTTTTGAGATATATGAAATACAACGATGATTTATGATGAATGGATGGATTTTCTATATATGCATGATGTGTTACGATATGATAGTTTCTCAATTTTTATGCTTATGATGTATATATATGCATGAGTAAAATCTATTGATGAATGATTATATGAATATGATGGATGATATAATTTATGAATGCTTATAAATGTTTTGATTATGATGTACACTTTGTTTTTGTGATTTTCTGATGCAAATATATATGAAAAATGTATGAAATGATGTTTTTGTGAATGTCAAAATATACTCAGTCATGTATTCAAAAAGATATGAAACACTTGATACTTTGCCAGCTTTTGGGAAAATCTATAAATGCAAAATGCAGATCCTAACATGAATGCAATCTATACTAACCATGTAGGATATTCATACAATATTGCCATTTGGAGAGCTTATTTGTGCTTTTTGTATCATCATAGAGCATTGAAATGTTGAAAGTTAATACAAGCATCAAAGGGTATGTTAGCACCAGTGATGACCTGAGTATTGCTTTCATGATCTTTGATATAGCAAGATAATACAAGAATCTAGGTATAATTAAACCGAGATGACCTAAGTATTGCTTGCATAAACAGACAAGAGTTAACTCGTTTCCTATGCAAATTCCGAAATGTCATCAATGATACTTAGTAGAGCATGTCTCGCGACCAATTTGCATAGTACTAATGATTTCCTCGCAAACAGCAGACAAAGAAAAATCATACTCCTTCCTTGCTTTTCTAGTTCAATACATCATCGAATTGCTCCAGAGATATGAAAAAAAATCAAACAACCATTCAGATCTTGCCTAAAATATTCCAAACATATATTCAGATTAAGATCATCCAAGTTGGTTATCAACATTGATGTTTTGTTTTGATGTTTGTTTGGATCATGTTGTTTTGATTTCAATTGGCATTGAATAAGCATGCCGTAGTTGATTTGATGTAGCCATGTTTGTTGTGTTTTGACAAATCGTTTTGTGTCTGTTTGCGATGTTCAAAAAGCTTGTTGCCCCTCTCTTTTTCAATCTATGTTTCTGCGTTTTGCCCCCAGTGTAAACACAACCTAAAGATTAAGGATATGTACAAATTTCATCAAGCCATGATGACACCTAAGGATTCCTGCCATATGATATGGATATAAAAGACATGTACAGATGATAGATGTGAATGGATGATGCCTAAAGTGAATGCAAGACATAAGTTAATAGATGGAGGAGCCTATTTTGATCACAAGTAGCGCCTGTTTACCAGGTTTTCACGACTTGTTTTTATTGCACTTTTTCAGGATTTTTCTGATTTTTTTGGATTTTTTCAGGACTTTTTATGATTTTTTTGGATTTTTAGGACTTTTTATGATTTTTTTTATTTTTTCAGGACTTTTTCTGATTTTTTTTGGATTTTTTCAAGACTTTCTGATTTTTTTTTATTTTTTCCAATTTTGATGATTCAGACATAGAACTTTTTCAAATGAATGTTGTTGATCGGCTCTTCAAATAGGTCCCCTTCTGACGTAGATAACTGATATGCCCCAGAACCGTACGCTACAATGATGACAAATGGACCAAGCCAGTTTGGTTCAAATTTTCCTTTCTTTTCTCTGTCTTGCTAATTACGTGGATTTTCTCTTAAGACTAAGTCACCTACTTGAAATTTTTGTGGTTTAACTCTATGATTATAGCTACGAGACATAACTTGTTGATAACCCATCAAATGGTCAGCTGCATGTTGACATCTT
Source organism: Sequoia sempervirens (assembly GCA_007258455.2). Classification (NCBI taxonomy): domain Eukaryota; kingdom Viridiplantae; phylum Streptophyta; class Pinopsida; order Cupressales; family Cupressaceae; genus Sequoia; species Sequoia sempervirens. The sequence goes on along the minus strand of VDFB02355817.1, from coordinate 402 downwards.
TCATCTAACAGTTCTAATGCTTGCAGGCGAGATACTCTATAGTCCTCTTCATTTATCAGTCCCTTAAGTGAGACCCTAAGCGAAGGTATTTCAACCTCTAGTGGTAAGATTGCTTCTGCTCCATAGACCAAGGCATATGGTGTAGCTCTTGTTGGTGTGTGAATGCTGGTTCTGTATGCCCACAAAGCTAGATTTAATTGGACATGCCAATCACGACTAGCATCATTTACTGTCTTCTTTAAGATCTTCAAAATTGTTTTGTTTGAGGCTTCTGCTTGACCATTACCTTATGGATATTAAGGTGTAGAGTACCTATGTTGGATGTGAAATCTTTCACAAAGTTCATCCACATCTCGATTCTTGAAAGGCCTCCCATTATCAATAATGATAGAATTAGGAATT